>SNQJ01S0043816.1:61622-72872 GCA_010110895.2 Picea sitchensis
ACTATGCTCCATTGACCCCAAGTCAACGAAATTTTGATCACTTGCCACATGTCCTATGATTCCATGGTCCAGATCTGATCTTGATTCAACGGCTACGATTGAATCGTGATTTCGTGATTTCGGCATTCTTGATGCATTGGATTCTTTGCCTCTCCATGTGATTCGTGAAACTCCGATATGGAGTTAGATCAATGATTCAGATCTGATCTTAATTCAACGACTGTGATTGAATCGTGATTTCGTGATTTCGGCATTCTTGTTGCATTGGCTTCTTTGCCTCTCGATGTCGCGATTCGCGAAACTCCGATATGGAGTTAGATCAACGGTCCAGATCTGATCTTGACTTAACGGCTGCGATTAAATCGTGATTTTTCATATCGCGATTTCGAAGTTCTTATTGCATTATTTCTTTGGCATCTCCAACACGCGATCCTCGAAACTCTGACATGGACTGGAAACAACAGTCCAAATTAAACCTTGATCTGACGGCTCAGATTAAGTCGTGATTTCGCATATCGTGATTTCGCGATTCTTGATGTTAATATTCTTTGACCTCTTCAACTCTCGATCCACAAAACTCCGACATGGACCGAGATCAATGGTCCAGATTCAACCTTGATCTGACGGCTCAGATTAAGTCGCGATTTTGCATATCACGATTACGCCCGCTTCTCCTTGTACCTTAAAGGACCTGCGGGTTCTTCTTGATACAATGATGGTCGGGTCCTGCACTTGGATCTAACGTCTGAGATCTGTCCTCCTCTTCAATGCGCTCTTCTTGTCTACATTCAGATCTAATGACCCTCGTTCTATCGAGAATTTGAAGAGGATCCAACAAACAGAAATGTTTCTCAAACCTTACAGGCCTACCTCTTCAGCATGCTCTTATTCATATCTGACGACCATCGGGAATTCAGGGAGAGATCCAACGAACACGGTTGTTTCTCTTCTCCGATTATCACTGCACCACTGATCATCGCTGCTATACTCAAGCCATCATCACTACTGTACTTGCCATCAATGACAAGTATACGCTACCTGTCAAACATGCCAACAATCCTCTGTACATTCTTCCTGTACTCATGCCATTCGTTGTCTGTTAAATATTTGCTAACACTATACATGGCTTGTAGTTCAAGCAAAGTTGGACACTCAGATGTGGGGTGCTCTAGTGTACACAGGCCACAGATTTCTATGACATTTAATGGACATTCTTTCTCACCATGCTTCTTTCGGCATCTAGGACAGAAGATTTCTAAAATAGTCTCTTCTTCTTGTTTATATTTCAATTTTAGGGTATCTAACTAGTTACTGATTGTGCTCAAAATGTATGTTTTAAAGTTATCTAATAAGTTTCCTAACTCAATTCTGGTGACAGTTCCTGAGCTTTGTCTTGTATTTCTACTAAAAGAATCTCTTGATGCTTTGCCTGTTTTAGCTTGTCCTCTTGAGTATCTTCTACAGTAATCTGCAATATCTGCAAAAGGATTTTGGTGCACATCTCCTGAACTTAACAAATTTAAGACTTCTATGCAATCATCTCTAATACCCTTCAAAAATATGGTTCTTACTACAGCTGGGTCTGTGGTGAATAATTTTGATTTCTGGTAGTTGTATAAGAACCTTTCTAAGTAGTCTTCAGGGATTTCATCTTCTATTTGCTTCATTTTAAAAATGTCATTTTTAGCATTATCCTTACAATAGTCTTGGTATTTTCGTAAAAATGTGTCTTTCATCTGATCCTAAGAGAGGATTGTATTTTCTCCTAAGCTCACGAACCATCTTAAGGTTGAATCCTTCATTGTAGCAGGAAAGAGATTAAGTTTTTGGGCATCGTCTGAGTAGTTATAGCTTCTACATAATATGTCAAACTCGAATAAGAATAAGTCTGGATCTTCAATTGACATACCTCTAAAAGTGGGTAACGATGATAGTGGGATGTTTTTCATGATGATGTTTCTGGAAATATCCAAGATTGGAAACCCAAAGGTCTCAGTCTCAGTGGCTGTATTTCCTTCTTCTTCTGCCATTCCACTGATAGATGGTTCATAAACTGGATTTTGTGTGTCTCCTGAACGTTCAGCAGATTCACATTCTGCCCACCCAAATGTTGATTCTTCCATTTTAGGTTCTTCTTCTGGAGCCTCGCTGGCTCCCCTTGAACTTTCTCCTGGTGTAATTTTTCCTGCACCAGTGTCATTCGGATTAGTGGGGGGGGGTTGTTTTTGAATCTTTAGAGCTTACAAATCTACCCTTATTATCTCTATATCTATGCATAAAATGGAAATTTGATTCTTAACTGAATTGAAATCCTAATTCTATCTAGAAGGTAAGAAGGAAACCTGGCTTCAGAGAACCCCACTCTAGTGGTCACGTGGCTCTTCACTCATGTCTTAAACATTTTATCCTCCTCCCTCAAGCAACCTTTAAAATCATTCAAAAACTATGCAAACGATCTAAGCTAAAAATCACTTCCTACCGTTTGCAACTCCTCGGCAACGACGCCAAAATGTTGTGCTACTTATATGTGTAATATAATGCACTCATTAATTATCAATCTGGGATTCGTAATCAACAAAGTTACAAGACACTAGTAAGGAAGGTAATTCTAATGTCATGAGTATAGAACTATTCTAGATTATGCATGCTGGAAACAAAACAAACTAGCAAATCAAAACACACTTTGGTTGTCTTTCACAGAGAGGCTATCTACTCCATTATGGCACATGAAAATATGAGATGGATTTCTTTTGAAAGATCAACTTTGCTATCTGACCCAAAAAACTAACTATGCAATCACACTTCTGAAAGGGAAATCACACATGAATCATCAAGACATAGCATGGGTAGTTCAATAGTCAATATACTGAGTATGTTATGGTTCACAATGTGTTGTTGTGAACTTCACTAGTTCTCCTTCAAATATGTCTGACTACTGCTGCCAACATTTATGTCCATGAAATGAAATCAAATTCATAAAAACAGAAACAGAGAATATGCAAAAAAAAAGATCTCTAAGCAATCGAAACCTAAACTGAACTATATTGCTATCATCTGAAAAGATCAAAGCTTTAGCTAGTCTAACATTTATACTATTGAAATCAACTGCTAACACTAATCTATAAGGATATTGACCTTTGTTGGGCGGTGGGCCCTTGCCTCTTCAACAAGTTAGTGACTGGAGTATACAGTAATCTTTCTTTCAATCCACACATTCCTCTTACTCAAATTTCAAAACATAGAATTAAACTATGCTAACAACTCAACTCACATTCATTCATAAATGATCAAGACCTGGAAATAAATGACATCTTTCTATTAAACTTCAACTCAAAATATATTATGCAATATGTAACACTGCTTCACATACTGTGTTATGCTAACTCTCTACTACCTCCATCATCCTTGCCATGACTATCTAAGCAGTCTTAGTCGTGAAACACAAGGAGGTGAAATCTTTAGCAGATCAGTCAATTGTCAAATTTATATATTCAGTTACATATTTTAATCTTCATCATCATGACACGAAGTGTATGAGGATGAAACAATAAACAAACTAGCTTAACATAACCTTGCTAGAGCTTTGATGATTCAACAAACATCCAACAATTATCTTGGGCATGATCTGGAGCTAAACTTGGTATATTATGCTTCTTGTATTGGTACCAGATCGTGGCAGGTGAGATTCGGTAAATGGTATCGGATCCAAATATTATGCAAGTGGTTGGTACTGGACTAGAACAGTCTACGACTGTTGGTACCGGATCGCGATAGTGGATGGTTCGGTACCAGATCTGAATGGAAGGTGCGCTTGGTACCGGATTCAAACAGTGGAAATCTGGCGCATAAGTACCAGATGGATGAGTTGATACAGAAATGATGGACTCATCTAGAGGTCAAAGGTTATACATGGCAATTTAAAACATTAGTACATGCAATATTTAGTCTCCTAGCTCAATAAACCACAAAATGCACGAATTCAATTATACTTTATCTTATGACCTCATCAATGGCTAATGGTAGTGTTCTTTGTCATTTATCCAAGCTTAGGTAAGCCAAAAATGTATAGATGAGGAGTATAATAGGGTAGTGGGGATGTCAATTTAGAGGCTCAACAAGAAGGTTATTAGGGACTGAAGTAGTATCAAGAAGAAAAATGTTTTATAACAATTCTCTTCTCTTGAGAGGACCAAATATTAACCTTATCAAAGAGGGTAGACTCAAGGATAGAAACTCCTGACAGGGGTAATTTTAACATATCGATAATGAACTCAGAATTCATAGACAAGATGTTCCTGCAACCATCTACAGAGATGAAGGTTTGGCTTTCTGGTCTATATAAACTTTCTAAGGATTTGATTAATTTTGGCTCATAAAAAGTATTGGAACTATAGCCTGAGCCAATTAACTTTTCTGAAGGTAAGAAGATTCATAATCCTCCATAATACTTCTTCTAGTTAACTCTCTCATTTGTTTAAGGATTCCTTCAGCAATACAAGTATCGAAGATATTGGACAATAAATCTGACATGGGTTCATACTCATTTGGATTACTAGTTAACACTGATGCAAGGGAAAGTTTCTTTCTAGAAGTCATTTTTTCCTCACAATATGAAAAATCAATCTTTTTAAAGAAAACACTTTCTGGGTTTTATGAACTTACCACTTCTTTGTAATAATGCACAATAAGTATCTGAGTTGGCGGGTTATCAAATGTGTGAACCCTCCAGATGATATCAGTTAGATCATAACGAAAACCTTGTTGAAAATATGACCTCAAACACTTAGTCAATAATAGATTTCAACCTCCTGTAGCTTTTCACCAATAAATCAATGGAACCACATGCATTTTACTAGAACTATGAGAAAAAATACAAGTGACTAAGCAATCTGAAAATATAGCAGTGGAAATAACAATGAACAATAGACAAAATCACCACATTTGACACAAGGAAGTTTTGGGCAATGCCCTTGGAAGAACCAACAAGGGGAAAACCAGTCGAGGATATATTATTCTTATTGAGATCTTAGGAAAATTATGAGTTTACAACATCAACAAAATCAGCATTAAACAAACAACACTTGTCTCACAAAATATGCACAAAACAACTCAAATTATGTGCCCAAATTGTTGCCTCAATTTATGTGCAATTGTACGGTCATGCACATCAGAAATACATCAGTATGACCCTCAAAATGTGTGCCCATATTTGACTATAAGGTATAGTCCTTAGCTGTATGGATTCCACCCACCAAAACACCTTGGAAATCGTGCCAAACAATAACATAAATGGATGCCTCAATTTATGTGCCTTAACCCAATTGTATGGCCAACAATAAATGTTGTACAACCCACCTTTAGTTGTTGTACAGTACTCATCTATATTAAATGTTGAAATCTCCTTGGGATGTGTGATTATCCCTTCCTTGGGATGAATGTATATCCCCTCTCGTTTCTATTCTTTCCCTCAACTCAATATTTGTCTTGGAATTCATGCCTCTTCACCTTCCCTCCAAGTTCTCCTCAAAAAGTGTGCCCCTCTCTCCCTCAAGTGTTGTCTTTATGCATATTTGATGTGTAATTTACCTAACCCTTGGTCTTCCAAATAGATGGACGGTCAAGATTATATCTTTCCCTCTTGAGATCAACAATCATGACTTAATCATCTGTTGAGTTCAATTAAATCACCAAAGTGACCCAAAATTCATAAAGTCACCTTTACCCATTAAATAATAGAAGGCTCAACTTGACTTTATAAAATCAGTTTTTAAAGTCATTTTATAAAAACACTTTATAAATTTACTAGAGAGAAATATGCTCGGTCACTTCTAGATGTAGGGCGTTGACAATGTAAAAGTAACTCTGTGATACAAAATCTAACACTCCCTCTTATCGAGGGAGGTACTTCTAGAGCCTCCACTTGGATCTATCTCCAACCCCATCATGTCCTATGTTGTTGTAGTTGTTCCCTCTGCACTAGAATCCTCTACTTCCTCTGAAATCAAAGCATCTCCAGCTACCTGCATTGAACTCTGATCAAGAGACCTACTCATCCAAGGTCCTCTCTCTAAAACCTCACCGTTGTCAAACTTAGGCTCCAACCACCCACTAGATCCAACTACAGGATGACCAAGCACTTTGTACAATCTCTCCGACCAGACGCCAAGCAAAAAACTTATGTCAAAAGAGACTCCCTCTGGATATAGGTACGCCAGTCCTTAACAGAACACAATCCCACATCCTTTTATCTCAAAAGACGAAATAGAGAGAAATTTCATTGATAGTTCAGAAACATATAATACCTTGACCAACTCTAGATACCCTCCCAACTCTAGTTGGAATCTAACACTTCCAACTCCCTCCACAACTAGAACATGTATGGTGCTAAACCCACACCCCACATAGATGCTCGAGACATTCTCTGAAAAACTAAGGAATAGAGACCTCATCCCCATCAAGTGTCGAGAGGCCCAACTTTCCNCAAGAATCATGAAAGAGTACTTGTACACCCTAGGAAACCAATGCATGCAAGACACGCCATTAGGGAAAACTCCTTCTCAAACTTTTCCATGAAATCAGCAACCTCAACCAATGTTGATACCTCTAGCTCCTACCTCTTGTTCTTATTGTTCAAACATTGGCCTGCATAATTCCCCACATCATGACATGTATAGCATATCACCTTTCTCATGTATTTCTTCTCACCATGAGAGGATTTCTCCCCTCCTATAGCTTTCTTGTCCTTCTTCTCACCATGAGATGACTTCTCCCCTCCTATAGCTTTTGTGTCATTTTTCTTTGTTGCTACGAGGGAAACATTCTCCTCATTCTCCTCACCCTTTAACTGTCTACTACAAAGAGCCTCCTCACATTCTCTTCATGTATGAATTCATCCCACAATCTCTCCCAGTTGGGACTGTTCTCTCTGGATACAACACCTTTAACAAAGGCGTTCCACTTCTCTGAAAAATCATTTAGAGCAGTCCTAACCAATTCTCCATCTAGCATAACCTCTCCCACTACGCCAATTTCATCATGAACTTGAGTGGTTCTAGTGATACATGAGGACACTGTTTTAGTCTCGGTCATATTTATGTTTCTTAGCTTCTCTCTCGGTGCCATTTTCTAATTCTCATTGGAAATTTGGTATAGCTTTGTCAAACATGCCCACATCTCAAAGGATTTTTATTTTCCTGCAACATGGGGAATAACATGGTCCTTTGTTTCATTAAGAATCATCATCTTGGCCTTCACGTTCTTCTTCTGGAAAGCTACCCAAATAGTCGCATCTATAGGAACAGTGATGGGATTCGATTGTGTGTTGTTCACAATGTCTCATAACTCAACTTCTTCTAGCAACAAAATTATTTTCTCCTTCCAAGGACTAAAGTTCAATGCCCCATCCAATCTATCTTTGAACCTCAAGCTAGTATATGTGACCTTCTCAAATGAAACTAAACTCTTCCCCTTCCTTCTTCCAAGAACAA
The DNA here is from genome assembly GCA_010110895.2 of Picea sitchensis. Taxonomy (NCBI): domain Eukaryota; kingdom Viridiplantae; phylum Streptophyta; class Pinopsida; order Pinales; family Pinaceae; genus Picea; species Picea sitchensis. The sequence continues at coordinate 69,110 of SNQJ01S0043816.1, forward strand.
CCCCTTTGCACTCATTGCAAATAAAGTTTCAAATATCTTTTCTACTGAACCTCAGAGCTATAGCTCTAATACCATGTTGAAAATATGACCTCAAACACTTATTCAATAATATATTTCATCCTCCTATAGTTATTCACCAAAAAAACAATGGAACAACATGCATTTTACTGGAACTATGAGCAAAAATACAAGTGACTAAACAATCTGAAAATATAGCATCGGAAATAACAATGAATAGTAGACAAAATCACCACATTTGACACGAGGAATTTTTGAGAAATGGTCCTAGAAAAACCCACAAGGGGAAAACTAGTCGAAGAGATATTCTTCTTATAGAGGTATTAGGAAAATTTTGAGTTTACAACAACAACAAAATTAGCATTAAATACACAACACTTATCTCACAAAATCTGCACAAAACACCTCGATTTATGTGCCCAAACTTTTTGCCTTGATTTGCGTGCAACTGTATGGTCATGTAAAGAAAAAATACAATAATATGTCCCTCAAAATTTGTTCCCATATTTGACTATAAAGTACATTCCTTAGCTATACGGATTCCACCCAACAAAACACCTTGGAAATCATACCAAACAATAATAGAAATGGTTTCTTCAATTTATGTGCCTTAACCTAGTTGTATGGCTAGAAATAAATGTTTTACGACCCACCTTCAACTATTGTATGGTACTTCTCTATATTAAATGTTGAAATATCCTTTGGATGCATGTCGTGCCTATCCCCTCCTTGGGATGTGTGTCTATCCCCTCTTGTTTCTACTCTTTCCCTCAGCTCAAACTCTCCCTTGGAATTTGTGCCTCTTCACCTTCCCTCCAAGTTCTCCTAAAAAAGTGTGCCCCTCTCTCCTTCAAGTGTTGCATTTATGCATCTTTAATGTGTAACTACCCTAACCCTTAGTCTTCCAAAGAGATGGATGATTAAGATTAGATATTTCCCTCTTGAGATCAATGGTTGTGACTTAATCATCTGTTGAGTTCACTTAAATCACTTAAGTGACCCAGAATTCATAAAGTCACCTTTAGCCATTGAATAATAAAAGGCTCAACTTGACTTTATAAAAACACTTTATAAAGTCACTAGAGAGAAATATGCTCAGCCACTTCTACATGTTGGGCGATGCCATTGAAAAAGTACCTCCAAGCTACAAAATATAACAAACCTCCACAATTCCATAGTATACCTGCCATGATTCATAGTATATCAACCGTGATTGTCGAATCCCTACACACGTGCAAGAATTTGGAAATCAATTCAAAAACTACTATAATTTGTGCCAAAATAAATGGGACATGATGTTTTAAAATCAATCATTTATTGTCATGATTTCCCATATGTATTATGAACATGCATCACGTTCTAGTGAATTCGAAAGAGAGAGTTCACTTTAATGATTACGCATATCTAATTCCGAATTAACTCTCATCCATTTGATCAAGATTAATGCGAGTCATTGGATTTTTCGGATGGCAGAAACACTTCTAAACATTGCACATGTTTAATTTCAAAAAGAACTTAGACCATTGATCACAACAAATCACCGACCGCTAGATATTTTGGATAGAAAAATCCTTATTATCTTTTGTGCATTTATCATTCTAAATTAACCTCATTCATTAGATTAAAATGTTATTAGTCATTGGATATTTTAGAATGACTAATCTATAATATCCATCGTGAAACTTTCAATCCGGAATTATTTGCAATTATTAGATCCTCCAAATGACAGTCGTTAGATTTATCGTAGTTGATTTTCATAGTTATACAATGAACATATTTGATTTTGAAACTCGACATTCACCATTCGATTTCCTACCAAGGAGATGAATTTAAAATTTTGTGATATTTTATTCAAAACATAAATAAAAACCTATGATTAATTTTTTTTCAAAATTTACACACAATTCAAAATTACTTACACTTTTTTAATGAAAAATATAAAATTAGCTACATCATCTAGCTCCATATGGGGATCATGACTTATAATATTCATGAAGGATGCATATCATGCCTTATACCATTGTGTAACTGTGTCACATTAAAGTCATAACTAGGTGTTTCTTTGCTACCCGTGAGTGTCTATAATCTTGATGGAGACACCCAAATACCACATACCATGCTCCACTTCCATCAAGTGTCCATAGCTGGGCCGGCAAGAATATTTTCATTCCCTTATTTTGAAAACAATATTCTTTTCCTTTCTTTTCTTATATTTTTTTCTAGTATGCTTTTGCATATAATGGAATCTTGAAATATCCATAAGGATGGTATCTATTTATAATTATAAATCATTTATACTTAGTTAAATGTCGTAGCTTCTTAATGTTTTAGTCCTTGAAGTTAGACTTTTTTATTGATATAGACCTATCACAACATCTCACTACTAGTAACTTATAATCCTCCAAAAATCCTAACATGAAACACTAAGGAATTAATTTGAGTATGGATAAAGAAAGAAACCGAGTTAATAAAAACTAATATGTAAATTATTTACTCCTTCTAAACAAAAATGTATTCCTAAATCCAAAAAATCCAAATAGAGTATATAAAGAAATGGAATCTAAACAAGAGAACTATATTAAAACCACATTATACTTCACAACTCCTATTTACAATTCAAGCCCCCTTTTTTGTTTATATAGATAACTAATTGAAGGAATATATACAATGTACATAAATGTTTTAATGAGTGTGTAGAGGACCAATGGATTTGTTGGAATCACTTCAAGCATTGACAAGGGCATAGTGTGAAAGAGTACACCACCGAGTTCAGGAAAATGGTGATTATGTTGGGTATATTTCCCAAGAATCAAGATGTTGTTCTTTGAATGGGTTTAGGTGTACTTTGGAATACCAAGTAACATCATCTTAGATAGGGATACTATATTTCTTAGTGCCTTTTGGACTACACTTTGTGAAAAGATGGACACCAAGTTGAATAGATCTATAGCTTTCCATATAAAGTTAGATGGGCAAATAGAAGTAGTCAATAGGACATTGGTTCATCTTTTGATGGATTACAAGCATAAGCATTCCAAGACCTGGGATGAAAATCTTATCAATTTTCAACACTCTTATAATAGATAGGTCCACACTTCTACCGATAACTTTCATTTTGAAAATGTCCTTGGGTATTTTCCACCTTGACCCTTGGATATTGTATATGGAAAACAAAGAGTGAGGGAAGACATCACAAGAGAAGCAATTAAATCATATGCATTTGTTGAAAATATTAGGTAGATTCATTTGCAAGTACATGAGACATTGAAGAAGTTATAGGAAAAGTACAAGGCCCAACATGATCAACACATAACTAAGAAAACATTCAAAGTGGGGGATGGAGTTTGGTTTCATTTGAGCAAAGAATGGCTACATGGTCTTGGTAAGAAGATCAAGTCCCTATAGTATGGTCATTTTGAAGTATTGGAGAAGGTGGGTGTGAATGCCTACATACTCAATCTACCCCCATATATGCACATTTACTCAATAGTGAATGTGGAAAATTTGAAACTCTATGAGCCTCGCATGTTGGAACAAGAAACAGGGGAGTAGGTGTTACCTGCCATAGAGGACTTAGCACTAGAAGCTTAGGTAGACTTGGAAGAAGATATAGTTTTGCAGAAGAAGTGTAGAACTACTAGACAAGGTCAACATGACCTCTAGTAGATAGGGTTGAAAGGACAATTTCCATGCAAGGAAAAATGGTACTCCAGGGAGAAGGTAGAGGAAAAACCTCCTCAACTCA
>SNQJ01S0043817.1:0-26431 GCA_010110895.2 Picea sitchensis
TTAATTTGCATCTCACAAATTAATTTGACTAAGACCCACATTCGGCAATTTCTCCCCTTAGGCGCCTAGGGAAGAGAAACACTTGCCTTGGTACTTCATTTTAATTAAAAATTTAACACTTTGTTCTCTCTGTGTTTATCTTTCACTCTTACCAAGATCAGAAAGTTTTTACATTAGTTGATGTAGCTGTCAATGTTAACTTTTGTCTCACTTATCAAAACCCATCATCGAGTTCTTGAACACACTCTATTATGTTTGTGTTTCTCTCACTCATACCAAGATCAGAAAGTTTTTACATTAGTTGATGTAGCTGTCAATGTTAAGTTTTGTCTCACTTATCACAAAAGTCTAACTCCTCTTAACTGGCAAACTTCCTTAAGATGTGAGCTTTGGTGATATAACTTATAATGCAATTTTATTGTTATTTTCAACTAAGCCTTTGACCACCCATTCATTGGGTTAATTGAGTTGCTAGTCCAATAACAAGCAAATCAAACTCTTACTCATAAATGAAATAACGAGAAGTTTGACATCAATGGCAACAATGCCAATGCCCATTCACTCTGTGCAAACTAGCCAACAAACTCCCCCTTTGACATTGATGGAAAACTTAAACATGTTCTCCCCCTTTTGTCATCGATGGAAAATGATCAATCATACTCCTCCTGTCAGAAATGCCAAGAAATACCAAGAGAAGATCACTTGTACAACAGCTGAAACAACATCAACTCCCCCTATAAAAAAGACATGAATCTATGCAAATTGTAACCAACTAGGAAAAAGTATTATAGAGGGGCCAAAATTCTAATAACAGAGTTGAAAGATGCACCATCAAAACCTGCAATCCTGAGTATAAGGAAAGAGAAAGATAATTATAGAAGGCAAACCCCCAATTGATCCCTGAGACTTTCAAATTGAATTTTAGGTAAGGGCTTGGTAAATATATCAGCAATCTGATCTTTCGTACCAACATACTCCAGCTTAATGATGTTACTTAAAACCTGCTCTCGGATAAAATGAAATTTAATAGGAATATGTTTCGTTTTGTAATGCATAACTGGGTTTTTAGAGATACTAATGGCACTGGTGTTGTCATAGAAAATAGGAATGGGAGCATCATAATGAATGTGTATTTGTGATAACATTTGTTTCATCCACATAACCTGAGTGCAACAATTTGCAGCTGCAATGTATTATGCCTCAGCAATAGAAAGGGAAACTATAGATTGTTTCTTGCTAGACCAACTCACTAGACATCCTCTAAGATAGAATGTTGCTCCATTAGTACTCTTCTTGTCATCAACACAACCTGCCCAATCAACATCAGTGAAAGCATACAAATCAAGTTGATTACCCTTAGGATACCATAAACCATACTCTGTTGTGCCCTTAAGATATCTGAGGATCCTTTTGACTGCAAGTAAATGAGAAGCTTTAGGAGAGGCCTAAAACCTAGCAACTTGACAAACTGCATGCATAACATCGGGCCTTGTAGATGTAACATATAGAAGAGTGTCAATCATAGATTTGTACATTGTCTGCTCAACATTTTCAGAATCATCATTTTGACTTAACTTACATCTAGTAACCATGGGAGTGCCAACTCGTTTACAATCCTGCATTTGAAATTTCTTGAGCATTTCATTGATATATTTAGTTCGAGAAATGAAAATACCTTCATCAGATTGAGTGATTTCAAGACTTAAGAAAAAATTCATTTCACCAAGCATGGACATCTCAAACTCATTCTGCATACTTTCAATAAATTGTTGGCTAAGTTGATCATTATAACTCCCAAAAATAATATCATCTACATAAATCTCAACAATGACCAAGCTATCATGTTCTTCTTTAATATAAACATTATTGTCAATGTTTCCTTTTATGTATCCTTTCTACCTTAAGTATTTATCAAGACTAGAATACCAAGCTCTTAGAGCTTGCTTTAGCCCATACAAAGCCTTTTTCAACCTGTAAACATAATTTTCTTCTTCTTGCACCTGAAACCCATCTGGTTGTTCCATGTATACTTATTCCTCTAATTCACCATTTAAAAATGCATATTTTACATCCATTTGATAAACTTTAATGTGCTTGGAACTAGCATAAGCCAAAGTTATCCTAATGGATTCCATTCTTGCAACATGAGAATAAGTTTCTCCATAATCTATGCCTTCTACCTATGCATACCCTTTACAAACCAATCTATCTTTATTTCTAGTCACCTTACCTACTTCATCCAACTTATTTCTGAAGACCCATTTAGCCCCAACAACATTCTTATTTAAAGGTCTAGGAACTAATTCCCATGTCTCATTCTTTTCTATTTGACTAACCTATTCTTTCATTTATTTCCTCCAGTATTCATCATTGATTGCTTCTTCAACATTCTTGGGTTCAAACAAAGATATTAATGATATATGTTCGTTATTTGAACTAGATTCTTTCCTTTTGCTTCTAGTTTCAACACCTACATGTATATCACCAATGATTTTCTCTTCAAGATGATTTCTTTGTACCCTTTTGTTTGGAGTCTTAGATGGAGTTGACCCCTGCACCAAAGTAGGAATCATATTTTCATTGTTAGCTGATTTAGTTTCCTCTATATCACTTGATTCTTCTTCCATTTTCAGTTTGTCATATATTTCATATGTTTGATGATCTTTCCGTTCAATTTTGGATTTTAAAAATGAATATTCATCAAATTTAACATCTATGGCTTCAACAACTTTCTTCAATCTAAAATTGTAGCACTTATAAGATTTTCTTGAGCATGAATATCCAAATAAAATACCTTCATCAGTTCTATAATCCAACTTTCCCATATTTTTATCAACTTTCTTTATGTACACTTACTACCAAAGATTCTAAAGTGTTTTACACTTGTTGGCCTACCTTTCCATAACTGATAAGGTGTTTTGTCATAGTTATTCCTGAACAAGCTTCTATTCAGAATATGAACAATAGTATGAACAACTTGAGGCCAAAGTATGTTACTCAATTTAGATTCATTTAGCATTATTCTTGCCATCTCCATAACAATCCTATTTTTTCTTTCAACAACACCATTTTGTTGAGATGCTTCAGTAACATAAAAATGACTTTTGATACCATTATCATCACAATGCTTATTGAATTCTTTAGAAACAAACTCCCCCCTATTGTCTGATCTTAAGCATTTAATTTTCATGTCAATTTCATTTTCAGTCAAATCTTTGAAAATTTGAAAACAATTGAATGTTTCAAACTTCTTTTTCAACAGAAACATCCAAGTCATCTGAGTAAAGTCATCCAAAAATAACAAAACATATATTTCACCATTTAATCTTGTTGTCCTCATAGGTCCACAAACATTAGCATGTACTATTTCCAAAGGTTTTGTTGTAGAGTGTTCTTTGGTCTTAAATCTAATTCTAGTTTTTTTACCATTTTGACATTGTTTGAAAATAGAACTGGTAAGATTCTTCATCACATGTAAATCTCTTATAGCTTCCTTTTTGTTTAACTGAATTAGATTTTCAAAGTTAATATGCCCAAGCCTTTTGTGCCACAACCAACTTTCATCTTCATTCCCAAGATAATAATTTTCCTTTTTCTCAACTAGTATGTAAATATTGTTCGATGTTCTTGTAGTTGTTCCAACTAACCTATTTGTTTTGACATCTCTGATTTGACAATTTTTAGAATAAAAAATCATATAATTCCCTTTATCACAAGTTTTACTTACACTCAATAAATTGTGTTCCATATCCTCAACCAACAAGACATTTTCAGCCATAATATTTTTGTTATTCAGACACACAGTACCTCTTCCAATTATCCTAGCTGATTGTTCATTACCAAAAGTGACCGTACCTTATTTTCCTTCATCTAATGTAACAAAATTTTGTTTTCTGCCTATCATATGTTTTGAACATCCACTATCCACACACCATTTTACTTTATGATCAGCCTGTAAAGCTAGAGTGCATTTTTCAGATTCTAAATGGTCACTTTTCTTTTTCCACCATCTAGCTTTCAGATTAGTGTAATTAGGTTCAACAGATTTATGAAAGTTCATTGGACAGTTTCTTGACACATGTCCAAAATTATTACACCTATGGCATTCACCCTCAAACCTTAGAACAACAAATCTGTTATAGGAATTGTTCACATTGTTTTAAATGGTTCTATCATGCGTTCTTCCATAATCAAACCTAGATTTGTCATGACTGTTATGTGCAATTATGTTTCTTGAAAAGGCATTACAAAAAATAGCTTTATGTCCATACTTGTAACAAAAGAAACAATAGCCATCAAACCTATTCTGGTTCCTGTCATATCTTCTTCTATGTACCGTTGAAGGCTTATTTCCTTCTTTCTTTACTGATTCCATCTGCTTGCTAGTTTTTTTCACATTTGTATGTCCCGTGTCTTCTTTTTCAAAACTTGCACTAGTACTTGCATTAATAACCTCAGATTTATAACCAATTCCACTTTTTTCATTTGTTGGTCTTTGATTATTAATAATCTGTTTCAAAATCCTTGATCTATCATCCATGTTATTTTGTTTTACCTTCTTTCTTAATGAGACAACTTCAAGTTTCAGACCATCATTTTCCTTTTCCTTTTCTACAAGCAAATTGTTTAGTGCTTCCTCAGTTACTCTAGCTTCTTTTGTTTTGAGCTTTAAATCAATTATCATAGTTTCAGTGCTTTCTATCAACTTGTTATATTTTTGTATCTCATTTTCAAGATTCTTAATTTCTTCTTTGAAATGTTTACATTCTCTTCTTACCTTTATAAGTTCAGTCAAAGCACTTACAAGCTCAACTTCGAAATCAACTTCACCTTCTTCTTCTTCATTAAATTTATCATTCTATTTTCTATAGCCATAAACAGTCTTATATCTGAGCTAACATCACTTTCATCTGATTCTGAAGAGTCACTAACATCTTTAATAAATATACTTTTCTTTTTATATGAGTTTCTTTGAAAATACTTCTTATACTTGTTCTTGTATTCTTGTATTCTTTACTCTTTCTATTGCTTTCTTCTTCACCATCGAAATGCTTATTGAAAGGACACTTAGAAGAAAAATGTCCTATTCTACCACAACCAAAACATTTAAGAGGAATCTTACCTTTGTATTTGCCAGTACCCTTTTTCACATTTTTGACAAAATTAGCTTCTTCCATATCCTCTACTGAATCCCCATAATTGTTAGTTTCTGCTTCAATCTTTTTCTTGTCTTTCTTTGTTGCCTTGAAAGTTACTTCTTTCCTGGCAGAATTCTCACCAAAGGTCCTCATCTCATATGATATTAGCATCCCATGTAGTTCATCCATTTCTAAAGTAGCAAGATCAGTTATTTCTTCTAAAGAAGATATTTTTGGATAAAATCTTACAGGTAGAGATCTAAGTACCTTTTGTACAATATTATCATTTTTAACATCTTCTCCTAGACCTCTCATGGTATTAACTACTTCATCAATACAAATGAAGTCAGTTTCTATATCTTCAAATTCTTCCATTTTTAAACTTTCAAATTGACTCCTATATGACTGTAACTTAGCATTCGTCACCTTAGTATCTCCTTCATAAACATTTCATCTTGTCCCATAATTCTTTTGCTGACACACAATGCATAACCTTAATAAATTCTGACCTTGCTAAATCTCCAAGTATTGCATACATAGCTTTGGAATTGCTTTCATAAAGTTTCTTACCTACAACATCTGTTGGAATGGTTGTTGGAACACTATATTCATTCATCACAACTTGCCAACAATCTATTCCTTGAGCTTGAAAAAATAATTTCATCCTGATACTCCAAAAGGCATAGTTATGTCCATAAAATAGAGGTAATCCATGTTTTCTAAATTCAGATTTCTTATCCATCATAAAAGACCAAAATTACAGTGATTAAACTGAGTTCTAAAGCAACCGGCTCTGAGACCAATTGTTGGACAAGTTGAGCAACTGAGAGGGGGGGGAGGGGGTGAATCAGTTGTATACACAATTTTTACTTTTATCTCTTTAACACATATTACCTCTTTAATGTAGCTTTAAAACTAATAAATATTTTTTCTCAGTGAAAATGAATTAGTAACCATCAATCACATGAAATGGAAAGAGACACAAAATATTTATGAGGAAACCCATAAATGGAAAAACCTTTTCTTCTTCTTGTGGATGTAAAGAAAGCAAGCTACTTCAGTTACATCAAATTTTGTCTGAGCAACTACTCAGATGAGGCTACTACCTCTTTATCTTCAGCACCTACTAAAATAAAACTTCTACTGCCTGAATGCAAGCTTCAACTTGCAACAATATGGTTAGTCTCCCTAGCTCCTCCCTTCCTCCCTTAGTACTGGCTTCAACCTGTTTCAAACACTCTTCTTAAACTATCGATATCATTTTGTTAATTTATTTCTGTGAAAACAAACCTGTAACCATCAATTCCATCTTTGCCAAACATGTTATTGTTTTCAACCAACACACATCTTACTCACTTGCAACTCTATTCACATTTCGTCAATGCCAAAATTGATCAACTCAATCTGTTCATGATTACTCTGTTATAAACCTGGAAATCAAATCTGTAGATAATCTTCATTACAATAAAATTATAATGACCTCAATGTACATTTGAATTACAAAGACAACCTTTAACTATTTAATTCATTTACCGTAGATGTAATTGCTCAATCAATCAAGCATTTCATTCCTCTATTCTAGATCTAGATCAGAGTTTATTCATTCTAAAACCAACCATACAATCTGCAACATCAGAGTGTACCTCTTCTCTGTGCATTTCTCATTTAAGGAGAAAATTAGCTATTAACCTCTGGAATTTTCACAATCAAGAAACCAAACACATAGCTTTGCACTTTCTAACTATCTCAAACACATTTACCCCTGTGTTTTCCTTCAAGCAAATGAATAATGGAGTTCCAGGTAAAAACGTTTTTGAATATCTACGTTTTTCTCTTCGGCAAATGAGCAACAGAGTTTCAAGAAAAACATGTTTGAATCTCTATGTTTTTCTCTTCGGCAAATGAGTGACGGAGTTCCAAGAAAAAACGTTTTTGAATCTCTACGTTTTTCTCTTCGGCAAATGAGAAACATAGTTCCAAGAAAAAACGTTTTTGAATCTTTACATTTTTCTCTTCGACAAATGAGCAATAGAGTTCCAAGAAAAAAATCTTTTTGAATCTCTACGTTTTTCTCTTCGACAAATGATGAATGAAGTTCCAGGAAAAAACATGTATCACCCTCTGCATTTTTCTTCAACTAAAAAACCCATCACCGAGTTCTTGTACACACTCTGTTCTCTCTATGTTTATCTTTCACTCTTACCAAGATCAAAAAGTTTTTACATTAGTTGATGTAGTTGTCAATGTTAATTTTTGTCTCACTTATCAAAACCCATCACCGAGTTCTTGAACACACTCTGTTCTTTTTGTGTTTATCTCACTCTTACCAAGATCGAAAAGTTTTTACATTAGTTGATGTAGCTGTCAATGTTAAATTTTGTCTCACTTATCACAAAATTCTAACTCCTCTTAACTGGCAAACTTCCTTAACATGTGAGCTTTGGTGATATAGATTATAATGCACTTTTCTTGTTATTTTCAACTAAGCCTTTGACCACCCGTTCATTGGGTTAATTGAGTTGCTAGTCCAATAACAAGCAAATCAAACTCTTACTCATAAATGCAATAATGAGAAGTTTGACATCAATGACAACAATGTCAATTCCCATTCACTATGTGCAAACTGGCCAACAGATATAGCTAGTTTTTTACATCCATTTCTCATTTTGGAATGGAAATGGGAAGTGGCGACAATTGATTTCATAACGAAGCTTCCAAAAACAACCAAGAAACATGATTCCATCATGGCGGTGGTGGATAAGCTTACTAAAGCTGTCCATTTTATTCCAATGAAGGTAACTCATAAGGAAATCAACATTGCAGATATCTATATGAGAGAAATTTCCAAGATTCATGGTGTTCCTAAGATAATAGTTTCTGATAGAGATCCCAAGTTTACATCAAAAAATTGGAATGAATTATTTAATGGATTTGGGACCCATCCGAACTTTAGCACAACATATCACCTAGAATATGATGAAAAAACATAGAGAATCAATCAAGTGATTGAAGATATGATAAGAATGCATGTGATGGATAAACCATCAAAATGGGAAGACTATTTAAACTTAGTTGAGTTTTCCTATAATAATGGGTATCAAACATCTTTGAATATGAGCCCATTTGAGTCATTATATGGAAGAAAGTGCAATACTCTAGTAAGTTGAGACAACCTAGTAGATAGAGTAGTGGTTGGGCCATGTTGGATTTACTTCACACAAACCTAGGATTTATTTTTCCTAAGGTTTTTCCTTGTTTATTAGTCATTATTATTCATTATCCAGTATCCTTTATTTTAGTAGAGAATATTCCACCTAGATAATATTCTCTTCAGTTGACACTTTAGTTTGACTAGTTGAGTTGAGTCTAGATGTTGCATTGGTTGTTTCACCATGCACCATTGGAATCATCACCATGATAACTTTCATTAGCCTTTGTTTCATCACCATACTGGTGCATTACCCTTGATTCCTTGATCTACTCCTCACTACAATCTGTTTCAGTCAGTTAACTGAACATTGGTTGACTAGTTAACTTAGCTAGGTGGCAGTTCACTCCCGTAACTGCCTGAGAGACCAGACTAGGTGGAAGTTCACTCCCGTAATTGTTGGTGTGAGTCTAGATCACTCTATGCCACCACTATGGTTCATTGGTTCTCCTCCAGTTTTCATTAATTGAGTTATACAGAGTATATCATATGTAAATTATTTATTATTCATATCAGTTAATGACAATTCTTTCGTTCTTTCTCTCTTGCTTCTTCTTTCTCAATTTCTCTCTGTAAATGTGTGTGGTATTTTCTAGCTAGATATATTGTGTGCAGTTTCAACAAATTTACATGGTATCATAGACGACAGACTGCTAAGCAAAATCTACATCAAATTTTATTACAGGTGCAAAATATCGAAGACAATAGAAAGATGGATTTCCAAAATAATTCATTCTTACACCTTACAATTACTTTGCATGGAAGGAGAAATTGGTCATAGATCTCTGAACCATAGGATTGTACAGCTTAACCTTGAATACAGACATAGAACTGACATCATCCATATAAAAATCCAAGTATCTAAAACGAATGGATGAAGCATTAAGAACAATTTGCAGTCTTATTTCTCCCGATCTCCTTTTTCACATATCTTCCTGTAAAACCCCCAATGAATCCTGGACCACCTTGGAAGGGATATTTTGAAAATAGGATGAGATGAAGGGACACATGCTGGAGGTGTAATTTCTCACATTGGATCTAAAAAATTTCGACAATATCCAAGATTTCTTTACAAAATTCAAGGATTTACTGTCACAACTCAAAGCTTGTGGGGTTGATAAATCTAAAGAGGAGAAAAAAATGGTTCTCACCATTCTCTCCAAACTTGGTCTTGAATTCTCTGTTTTTGTATCAACATTCCATTCAGTCAAATTCTCCTCTGGATCCACCTAGAATATGCCTTCTCTTGAGGACTTTATGGAATCCCTGACACAAGAGAAAACCAAGCTCATCAACATGGGAAAAATCAAAGGCCCAAAGGCCCATTCACTCACTGTGCAAGATGGAAGCCATAAATATTAGAAATCTAAATATAAATACAAAATGAAATCTCATGTACATCCGAATAAGGAAGAGTACACAAAACCTTTCACTGATGACTTCGGATCCAAAGGGGGAAAGGGAAGAAAATGGGAGAAATGATCATACTGCCATAAAGGATTCCATCCAAAATCCACATGCATGCATAAAAAAATAGATATAATGACTCAAATAATTAAGAAAGACAACCTTGGAGATCGCATCCCCGAGGGTGATAAGAAGAAAAATCCAAAAGATCAGAATCCCAAGAAAGGAAATTCTAGCCATGCCTTGATTGTCATCAACTCCTCTCTCGATGTTTGGATCGTAGATTCAGGAGCATCACATCACATGGATACCAAAAAAGTAGTCTATTCTTCATTGGATCCATGCAATGGGGGACAACTCTCTAGTCGAAGTCACCGACAAAAGAAGGATTGAACTCACCAACAAAAGCTTCGCAAATGTGTTGCACGTTCCCAAACTTTCCGTTAACCTTCTCTCCCTGTATCAGATGATGAATTCCATCACCAGAAAGAAATTCATATTCACACCAAATGCATTGAACATCTATGACATGCAAACCAATTCCAGGGTTGCTACTGGTGAAGTAAATCATCAATCTAGATTGTATACATTTTCTGAATTTATTGAACCAATTGTTTCTTTACTGTACCAGTGCTGATGGAATTAGTAGGATATGGCATGAAAGGTTTGGACATTTTAATTTCATATATATGAAACAAATTAGCAATAAAATATTGGTTGATGGTCTACCAGACATCGATTTCTCCAAGGGAGTATGTGACGGATGTGTTCTTGGAAAACACCCTCAAGAGAAATTCGACAAGGGAAAGTCTCAGAGAGATTTCACGCCTTTAGATATGATCCATAGTGACCTCATGGGTCCTTTTCCACATCCATCTATAAGGAAAGTGAGGTTTTTTCTCATTTTTTTTGATGATTTCTCACATTTCACATGGATTTACTCTCGCATGCAAAAATATGAGGTCTTTCAACACCTCAAAGATTTCAAAGCCCTGATTGAGACATAGTCTGGAAAGAAAATCAAAGTCCTCCGAACCAATAATGGGGGAGAGTATGTCAATCATGAGATCCAAAATAATTTTCATGAGGTAGGGATTCAGTTGCATCACACCGTTCCCTATACCCCATAGCAAAACAAAGTTTTTGAGCGGAAAAACAGATCTCTAAAAGAGATGGAATCTTGCATGCTGCATGCAAAGTCACTACCAAAGAGACTATGGGCCGAAGCACTTAATTGTGCAACATACATCCAAAACATATCTCCCCATAGATATGTCAAGGACAAGACCCCCAATGAGCATAGATGATTTTACGGGCGATATTTCGCTCATGGGAGAAATTAAGGGGTTCCAAATTTTGATTGGGACGAATTTTTTGTATTGTATTGGTTTTTTTATTATTTTATTATTAGCCTCTAATTAATTTTTTTTTAAAATCGTTGATAGGGTTAGCCCAGGTTTTTATGAGGGAAAGGGATAAAAAAATAAATTTCGTCCATGAAATTTCCAACTGCAACCACCATTCACCTGATTTCTACAGATATGGAAATTACTGATAGTGAATTCGCCCTCCCATTTAATATATTTCAGGATTTATGCTTTAATTCACCTGATCTTCGGGTTATCGAGCAAATATAAATTTCGTTCAACCAATTTAAAAAAAAAGGGGGATTTGTTACCAATCGAGCAGAGATTTCATTTGTTTTCTTTTCAATTTATGGAGAGTTAGCGAATTCCTCTATTTGGATTTTCCTGATATGGAAAAATTAGAGATTACTCGGTGCAATTAGTTTCAATTTCTGTAAAACAACTTTGGTAGATCTCGGATTAGATAGGGAATGGGGGCAAGGGGGAAGTGTAACGCAACGAGATGAAGGAGGTGGTGAGAGTGAGGTTGTTATGCCTACATGGATTCAAGACGAATGAAAGCATTCTGCAAAAGAAATTTGGGAAAGGGTAAAATTTGGTGTTGGAGAATATGGATCTTTTCTTTCCAGATGCACCTTTCCCTGCCCAAGGAAAATAAGACGTGGAAGAACATTTTCCTCCCCTTATTATGAATGGTTTCAATTCAACTCTGTAAGTACTTATTTTACTACCATGATTCCCTGTTGAGAACTTCAATTATACGAAGTTTGGTGTTGTTTCTATGTGAGGGAAAATTTTAGGATACTATGGTGTTCATCTTCTAGCTTAAATATTAAGGGAAATATTTGTATTATATCAATGAATTTTCATGAGTTAGTTTCTAGTCTTTTTGAATGGAAAATGAAGCTCGAAAAATTTGGTGACTATCTTTTTTCAAATCCATGTAAATATTTTCCCAATTGTGATGCATATCATGCCCGATTTTTAAAACCCTAATTTTAATGAGGATATGCCTTCATGTATGAGATGAATAAATAAAGTTATATCTCTTATAGAAGACATATCCTGAGATATGTATGCCAAAAAGGTACCAACAAGCACCTTGAAAAGGTAGATTGGTTTGTTTGATTAAAATATTTAGAATTGGCAGGAGTCTTTGTTGATGATATATGTCCAACAACCTCTAGTAACCTTCTTAGTTTTTTAATTTTGACTTCAAGCTAGTGAGACTCAATGCTCAAATGTGTCTCTCCATTTATTAGATGAACATGTTCTCTCAATGGCTTGGGAGATTCAAACTACTCACGTGTCTAACTATGAATGGTCCAGTGAATGCATTTTAGTGATTGCCTATGGTACTAATAATTGTCTTATTAGTCCCTGCTGAAGGCCAGGACTCTAACGTTCGCTAGAGCGTTGACCTTCAATTAGTTTTTGGTTGACCAAATGTATTTTTGTATGATCTTCAAATTTTTGAATAGGAAAAATAACATAATCATTTTTAAAATATTTTATTTACTTTTATTTGAGTTCCTATTGGTTAATAATCTTCAACTCTTATTGTCGAGTTTCTTTTATGCAATTACATATACCTTTATGTATCATAAGTTTGGACATTTACATTATGGGAAATCCTGACAAGGATTTGGAAATATTGACACAAATATCTTCATTATATTGGCTTCCTAATGTCTTCCTAATGTTTTTGGAAATCCTGACATACATATTTTTAGTTGCTTGGAAAAGATCTACATTATATTGACTATCAAACCCACAGAGGGATTTAATAATTGCAACCACTGTCTCCACCGCCTTGACAACACCATCAAACAGATCTATCTATGTATGCGAGGGATTTAAAAATTGTGGCCACCATCTCCACCGCCATGAGAACACCATCAAACAGATCAATCTATGTATGTCAAGGCTCCATTTTACCGCCTCAATAGTACAAGGTTTCCAAAGTATTTCTATGCACCACCTCACTGCATTTTATCTTCGTTGTGATTGACTGCTTTCTACTCTTCCATCCATAGATTTAGTTTAATCCCCTGCATCCCGGTGGGGCGATTGTTACTCTTCCATCCATAGATTTAGTTTAATCCCCTGCATCCCAGTGAGGAGATTGTTACTCTTCCATCCATAGATTTAGCTTAATCCCCATCCATAGATTTAGTTTAATCCCTTGCATCCTAGTGGGGCGAGAGAGGCAAGTGGGATAGCTAGAATAGTATTCAGAATCATGGGATTGGCTTGTACGTAAGATTCATGAATCTTACCATAATGTAACTTTTGTGTTCTTTTGATTTTTAGTTTCTATGATATCATACACTTACCAGTAAGTGTATGATCTAATTCCTATCCCTTTAAATATCATATAAAGAATGAATAACTATCAATAACGAACGAATAACCATCAATAACGAATGAGTTAAAATTTTATATTTACTAGCAAAATTCATTCAAGATATTTATCAATATGATGGAGTTAGAATTGTGCATTTTGAAAAAAATTCATCCAAATTCCTGATTTCAAACCTGCGACTTCTCTTCAGATTTTTCAGAGTAGCTGCATTTGTTGGTGGAATCGTTCTGTACTTCTTCATCTTCTCAACGCCATTGTCCATGCCGGTGTGTTCTTTTGCATTTATCCTGTAGGTAACTTATTTTACCATGGCCAATTGCTTCCCCTCCAACTTCCTACAACACCACTCGATGATATTGATATCGATATTTCCTTTCCACAGTCTTCTAACGTCCCTGGAGTCAAGATCCAGTTCCCCAAGTTGCTCAAAACTGCTACTAAGTTGAAGATATATTTGTTGGGATTCATAAATTCAGCTAAACCTAGCATGGATTTGTAGTCTCCTTGTGTTGAATATGTTGGCATTGGTATTTCTATGGACCATGTTTTTCCCAGGAAGAATAGATCGTTCAATATGAAATTAAAGGTCGTGGAAGTACCTCTGGTCTCTCTTTTCACTCGAGGTAATTCAAAGGGTTCCAAGAGAGATGACAAAAATCATGGGTTGCAGAAGAAATCAGATAATTCTGATGATAGAGAAGGATAATGTAAGAACATGGATAGAGATATCATTCCATGTGCTTATTCCTATACAAAAAACTAGTTTTCTAGCCCGTTAACATTAGGCATTCACTCCCCTTTAGCGAGCGCTTCTTCCTATACATAAAACTGGTGTTCAAGCCTATTAACATTTGTTGTACAAAAGACTAGGGTTCAAGCATTGGATTCGAGCATGTTCATGTAAACGAATTGGTTTTGTTGAGGCTTGTTGGGCATTGCAAAGTCAAGTTACAGATATAGCTTCAGAGCATGTTTTCCTCACCACTTGGCAAGCATGTGATATTGGTGTTTCCATTTGTGATAAGCACAAACAACATAACACTGACATCTTTTTCTTGTGCCATTTGTAATATTTCACTCGTAAACTAATCATTCTACACAGTTACCAAGTATGATATGTCATAGGTTAGGTGGTGGGTCCATGTAGCGAAGCTTGATCAACCACCTCATCGGTCAAAATTTCTGAAAGATTCACTCAACGACAGGTCGGTGGTTCGAGTCTTTATCCGCACAAAAGTTTCAATCAAACAAAATTAAAACAATCCTAGATATGGCTGTAAAGATATCCTCCTCTTGCTTTCCTTGCCAATGTAGCTTCAGGACTTCTGTCAAGAATTCAGACAATTTAAAGATTTTTTTTATCAAGAAGATGGATAATTTCTATCAAGAAGTCAGACAATTTAAATATTTTTGTCCAAAGTAGAATTCCAACTCTTCTCTAAAAGTTGTAGTGGTAGCACTGGTTGGCAACGCAGACTCCTTTTAAATTTCATGAGGACGCATAGTATCCAAAAAAAACCACTTTTACATTCCATGGAAAGTCTGCAAAAATGGTTTACAAAACCATAAATCTTGACCACTTCATGATGATAATAATAATAAGAAATTTACTAGTTACAGGTTCTCTTTCCTGCAAACTATGCTGGATCAAAATGCATGGAGTTGGCTTCCCAGCCGTCCTTTAGACACCACATAAAGTACATCAGAAGCCTATGAGCTTGTCATGGCCTTTGAACCTATGCTTGACATGAAGGTTGGATGAACCTTGGTATACGTTTCTTTTTCTTGTGTTCCATTGATTCTTGTCCATCCCTTATTTAGAGACTTCAATGGAGCATTGGACTTCATTCAAAATTTTATTTCATTGACTCGGAGCCACTGGGTCTCATTCAATCACACATAAACTATAAGCTAAGGAGATTCAATCCAACCAACTAATAACAGTAATTAGGGTGTAAATGATGGCATAGTGCATATAAAAGTTGGTGTAGTGTGTTTACTGATTGGATGGAATTCATTTATTCCTCTCACAAGTAGCTTGTTTCATATTTGGAGCATTTCATGTAACGAGTTTGCATGGTCTTGGGATATGGGTCAAGTGGGTTACGTCATGCTATCATTCAGATTCAGTTAATACCATTACTGGAGAAGATGTGATTAGTAAAGGATCTGAGTACTTTTCAATAATTTGGGAAAGGTGTTTTGCCATCTACCCTGAAAGGCTTACCATGAGTGCCTAGTAAATACAAACATGTTGATTTGGATGTCATAGCTTTCTCATACTCCAATATGTTAATAGTTTTGGTGCTATTGGCATTGATACTTCCCTGCCCTTCTAAAGGATTTATGTTAGCACTTTTGGTATTATTGGCATTGACACTTCCCATACCTTCTAAAGGATTTGTGTATCCATTTTTGCTTCATGGTCAAGATATCGATTTGCATTCATATTTGTTGTATATGTTTGACCGTTTGCAAAATTTATATGTCATGGCCACTTCAAGTATTTGCATGAAATATATTGTATTTCTTTTGAGATTATCTTAATTTGTTTTCATGTGCTTCCATCTGGGTTCGTCCAGTTCTTTACTCGCTAAACAATACCATGGAGATTTTTCATTTTCTATTTGCATTGGAGTTCTACTACCTTAGCCAGTACTTGAGTTGGACCATTCTGTGTACAAGCATTTGGTTTATTTGACAAGGATGGTATTAGACTTTTAGTCTATCTTCAATATATTAAATACCTTTTCTAGACTATCTGAGCTTCATTGCGTAGTTTTCAAATATAATGAGGTTCTCAGTTGATAAGAGGTTTTGGATTTTCCCACTTATGATAATTTTATAATTCTTTGTATATTCTACTAGGAAAGGTATTTTTTCTACCCGTGCTAACTGTGTATGTGTGGTATTAATTGAAGTATCTTTACTTGGTTTTTTCAATTTTTTTCAAGTTGATACGGGGTTTCCAAATCTAATAATGGATTTAAATTTGAAATAATGAACTTCTAGTATTAGTTGTTGATCTTTAGTTTATCTCAATTTTTGTTGACATGGTATCCTCTATACTATATCAATTGTAGGCTAAGCGATCCCAAAAGTTTGGAAGCTGGAGTGGACATGACAGCAGAACCTACATGACATCAGAATTCCTAAATGTAGCAGTGAAGCTAGTGTTGGTAGGTGGGCCAAAGATGAGGGTTGCTAAGGGAAAAAGAGCATTTGCGGAATTAGAAAATGCATCCAGTTATCCCATGGATGTAATGCCATCTACTAAGGGAAAGGTTTTGAAAACTCATCCTCATTTCATAGGCACTTACTGGGGTGCAATAAGTACTTCATTCTATGTTGAAATAGTTGTGTTCGCGGATGCATATTTATTTGAAGGGACGATTCTCAATGAATATAGTTCAGTGGGATATTCATTTCTATTGAACCAGGAGAAATCTATAATTGTGCAGCCTAACAGGGTAACTGTGGGAAATGGGCCTCGTTTTGGGTGTGTTGATGAAATGTTTCTTAGAATCCCTTGCAAAGAAGGTGCAACACAACCCCACATGTTTGGAAAATTACCGGTATATTTTTTTACCTGAATGTGTTCCCTTACAAAGTGCACCAAATGAGCCCTTAAAGGTCAATGTGTTGTTCAAACACATCCATGCAAGGCCTAAAAAACTCTCACCAAATTCTGAAGTAAAATTAGTCAAACAATTGTCTTTTAGTCAGCTTTGTTATTATGAGGTACATTTGCAGTGGGATTATTGTTGATATTCACTGATATAAAATGCTTGGTTGTAGGGCATGCTAACAAATGAAATTACTGTAATTGTTGAAACTAGTGACTCTTGGTTCTAATGCCAGAAGATTAAATTTCCAGAAAAGTGTGGGTAAGTCAAACATCGTTTATCTGTAAAGGACACTCCGTAATTTAGTAATCTGTTGTTGCGAATAGGTGTAAACCTATTGCATATCATTTATGGTTTCAAGGTTTTGTCTATGAAGAAAAATTACCCTTTATTATTTTTAGAAAAATATTAATCACATAATGAAATGTTAAAGTTTAGGGTGTGTTTTGAATAGTATGGACAGGAACAAAGTTTTCTCTTCTCCTGTCCATTAGTTTCTTATCTTTACTCAGGAAATTTTGGAAGGACTAAATGCATAGGTATTCCTAATTTTCAAGAAAACTATTTCGTGCCAATGTATGTCACTGTTAATAAATAACAAAATAACACTAACACCAAAAATCCAATGAGTGATGAAAGAGAAATGATTTTCTTTGGTGAGGGACCTACTCTCATGGCACTCTTTTTGAAGGTATAATTGCTTGTGTATTTGCAAGTAGTTTGTTCCCTGTGATAAATGTGTGTTTGGTTGGTATGAGGTCCAAATGCAGTATGGATCAATTGGTTGGCATGTAGGAGAAACACTGGGATATGCTCAAGCAACGCCAGACAAGCATGTAATTGCATGCATTGGTGATGGAAGATTCCAGGTGCAGATGCAAGGATTTTTATTTCAAATTCTAAAACATTGTTTTACGATTAACAATGACCGAGTACCAATGTCTATAAGATTTGAAATATTGAATTCCTTTGAATTATCTGTTTTATACAAAAATTAGTGAGTATTTATCCCCAAATGTATTCTTCCTCATTTGAATAGGTCACAGTCCAGGATGTGTCTACCATGATTCGAAATGGGTAGAATCCTATCATTTTTCTGATTAAAAATGGAGGATACACTATAGAGGTCAAAATTCATGATGGACCATACAATGTAATAAATAATTGGAACTACACCGATGCAGTGGATTCCCTTCATAACGTTGAAGGGAAATGTTGGACTGTCAAGGTATTTTTTCTTTATATTCATAGCATGGCCAACCCTTTTACAAGGATTTCTTATTTCTTTTTAGATATGGGAGTATTTGGTTTCTTGTCCTTTTTTCCATTTGTTGAGGCCCACTTCCTAACCGACTCCTTTTCCTTAAAAAATATATTATTGTAGACTTGGGGACTTCCCTTTTAATTGGTCAAAACTCAATTTCATATTGGTGGACCATTTTTCTAGTTTTACATCTCTTGAGGTATCTATTGCACTGTTGACATTACAAGCTAGTATGTCAGCTGAGGGACAATTGTATTTCTTGTTAGGAACCTTTGTAGTTGTTACTTTCACTAGCAGTTTTTGTGTTGCTCATCCAATTGAGGGACTAGTGAAGCAAGAAAATAACTTGTGCCTCAAGAAAATCAGAATGATATGAATCTGTGTTAGCACAATCTGCAAAGGCTTATGGTTGGAATGAAAACAAATATCCTTACCCACTATGTATTATCACCATGTTTTGACATGTTAAACAATCACATAGAGCTCATGATTGTAGGTTGAATAGTTGTGGATAAAATCAATGAATATTTTTGAATGGTATGTGATTGGGTGTCCATGGTGGATGTGAACAATGCCAAGTGCATACTAAGAGGTGTTGGTTTGATTCTCAAATTCTTGATGGAGATTAAGTAGGATTAAGACTAGCATAGGGCACCTTAACTTCTTCAAATAATTTTTGTTACATGTGATCCCATTTGAAAATGAGTTTCTTGGCATTCTCATGCAAGATCTGATCCAGGGGATGTGTAGCATCAACGGAAACCCAAGAAAAATCCCCTGTAAAATTGTGCCAAGTAGAGGAATCTTCATAACTCGTTGATGTTGGTTGGGGTAGGCCAATTGTGGATGCCTTGTATTTTCTTTGGATCCACATGCACACTTGCTTAATCAATAATGAAGCCAAGGTATAGTATGTACTTCATGGAAAATTATTATTTGTCTAGGTTATAAAGGAACTTATGTTGCTGAAAAGTTTGAAATACTTTCACAATACATTGGAATTGTTCATCTCATGACCTATTGAATATAAGAACATCGTTGAGGTAGAACACAATGAATTTATCTATAAATGGGTGCAAAACATCATTCATCAACTGCATGGAGGTTGTTGGTGCCTTTTCTATTCCTAAGGGTATCACCAACCACTCAAACAGTTTATTTCTTGCTTTGAATCTATTGTTCCAAACATATAAAGTGTTGGTTTAAACTTGATGGTAGTGAAACTTAAAGTCAATATTGGTAAAAGATCTCGACTCCCTTCAATGTCTCTAGAAGGTCTTCAATATACGAGATTGGATATCTATCATTGACTATAATTTTGTTGAGGGAACAATAGTCACTGTAGAGGTTCTATGTAGCATCTTTCTTTGTTGTAGGTGGAATGGGACTTCCACAAGACAAAGCACTTAGCTTGATGTGTCCTTTTAGCAGGATATCTTAAATCTAGCACTATTTTTTCTCTTTTTCTAGAATGGATTTGTAATACAGGTTTTTGTTGAACAACAAGTTTCCAAATACCTAATATATATGTGATTTTGTAATTTACAAGATTTAATAGACATTTTCCCTCACTCCTATCCCTCAAAATCATCATTTTCCCACAAACCCTAGCCTAGACTATACTTTCCTAGGCTAGGACTGGTTTTTGAAATTTTGGACCCCTTCCCCTCACTTTTTCCATGAAATTTAAGTTTCCCCAACTTCCTAACATCCATCCCTACCTCCCCAAATTTTCCTAAAATTTTAGAAACCCCCTAACCCTTTCATCTCTCTTCATTTCTAAACTGTCCAAATCCCTTATTTTTCCCTACACTAAAACCTAATTTCCCCTCCCATTGAGCTAGGGTTTACTATGGAATCAGAGATAATTGAGAAGAAGAGGCATAAGGGAGGTTAGATAAGCAGGTATGATCTCACTTCATCACATGATATCATGTCTTCACCATTTCTCAAGAAATCATTTCAAGAAACAAACCATTTGCCACACATAGGGACAACCTTACTTCAAAATTGGTTTCTGAAGTAAGGAAGATGAATTTGACAAAAGTAAAATACATTTTTGTCAATAATATACTAAGGAACAAAAACCTTGTTCATTTTATACACGGGCATTATTATTTGGGATAAATGCCAAAAATATAGTTTCTACATGAGAGTTGTTGCACTTCTGGAGTAGTCTTGGGAGACTAAATTATTAGGTGTCTTGTAGCAGGTTTGTGCAGTGCTTGATGACTCTAATGAAAAATAGACATCCTCAGTTTTCCAATTCATCTTTCAGAAGTGAATTTGGAGCATGGGAATACCTTTAAAAGTCCTCCATAAGCTGGGTGTTGCGCTTCTGCTAAACCATGTTGCGCTTTTGACTCTGTTTTTGGTCATCATTTTCAAAAGCGGTTTCTGACCAAATGAAGATGAATTTTGGAAAAAAAAAAGGAGGTGTTTTATAAGGACATAACAAATCAGAAATAACCTCCTTCATGTTTTACACAGGTATCATATATTGGGAGATATTCAACTTTCTTGGAGGCCTATTTCAGAAAATCAAATTCTCCAATTTAATTGTTTGTTTTAGTCATTATTTTGTGGCACATATTCCAAGAACATGGGAATGAATTTCACAAAACGGAGAGAGTTTTGTCTTCAAAAAACCCTTATCTACAAAAACCTCTCTTAGTGTTTTAAAATGTGTTATGGTTAAATAGTTATCGCTCCATCTTTGACCCCTCGTTTTCGTTGCGCTTCTGGAGAATTCGTTGCGCTTTTGGAAAACTTGTTTTCAAATCAATTTTCAAGGGGTTAGATGTAGGTTTTTTCTTGGATTAGTGACTCCAGGGTGTAGAGGAAATATTCATATTTCCATTCATAACTTTTTCATCAAAAATTTATCAAGCAAGGCCTCTAAATCATCCTCCAAAATTGTTGCTCTTCTGCTACAATTTGTTGCACTTCTGTTACAATTTGCAGAATACACAAATGCAAGAAAATTTGCATTCCTTTGGTTCATTTGTAAGGTTAACTTCTACACTGTACAAAATTTCATTTCCAATCACCCAGATGTACAGTGTAAGGATTGAAGTGTGATAATCCCCCTAAATATGAAGTCTCAATCAACTTATTTCCTAGCTGGCATCTTGTATATGGCACGGAGAAACTGAAGTTCCTCGTCTCTCTTTCATAACATACAAATCCCCTTAATCAAATGGGAGAAAATGGTTATATATTGAATGTAACCTATTCTAGTGATTTCCAGATATATTTCAAATGTATTTTCAACTTAGCCTGACTTATAGAGTCCTTCCATCAATAGTGCATAGGTAGTGGGATTAGTTGTATGAAGATGTGATGACCAGAACATCATGTCCTTTGAAATTCTAGAGCTAATTCAAATTTTCTTGCCTTAAAAAGTCTATCTGTGAGTATTGAGTAAGTAGCTGAGATAGGAACTGTTGTGGAGTGGCTATTTAAGGGGATAGATGACTTTCATTCTAGTAGAAGACACCATTTGTTGAAAAATTAAGACACGTTTCTTTTCCAAATACTAATATGTTATATTAATTTTAGAATAGAAGATATTTACATCGATGAGACACACACAAATATAATATAGCCCTCTTACAATGGATAAATCTTAACACTTCTACCATAGAGATATATTGTAATGAAAACAAATTTTATTGAGTGGAAAAATTGATTATTCACCCATAATCAAAATATTAATGTGGCTACCTTTAACTCTGTTCTACAATCAATGTCTTCTAAAAACTAAGTATATATCAAGCATTATACCAAAAAATTAGTCTATAACCTAAATACGGACCTTTACAATCATAATCTTCCACTAAAATATACCTATGATGTATGGTAAGTTCGCTAGTTATTTTAATTTTTTTTCCCAACACCTCTAAATCATACCCAAATATTCCAAGTAGTCAAATAATGAATATAACAAAAAATATATATTTATTGTTGTGAACAACAAACAACCATTTCCTTTAACTATCATTCATCTTCTCCCTTATTTTGGAATGATGTTGAACTTACCCAACTGGTAAGCTTTGGCATACAATCCATTGTCAGTTATGCCTGGATGAAAAGGAATTTTACTTGAAAGAGAGTAATTCCATTATGTTTGGTTTTAAAACCTTACACTAACTAGTTACTTCTATTGGTTACATAAAAAGTATTGTAGGCAAACTTCATGAATACTGAGGGTGGATTGAACTAATAATAATAATAATCTAATTTTAAGGTCACAGCCAAGACAAACACCAAATTTGTGTATGATACCCTCTTGTTTGTGGGACAAGGGACCCCCTCTACACAATGATTTGACTGCTAAAGTTTACAGAGGTGTGCATACCCTACCCCCCTTTGGATTTGAACTTGTAACCTCTTTGGAGGAAACACATGTTCTTAACCATTAGGCTCATTCAAGCTATACTATATCATCCAAATTTATCAATTTATTATGAAATACAAAAAGATTCTCCTCGGTAAGGTTCTCCTCACCAAGGATCAAGCCAAACAAGTGTTTCCTCCCATAGATACAGCTCCATCTTCACTCTGCTCCAGCATATATTACTGCAGTAACCTTGTTTCTCAAGTGTTTTGTTGGAAATACAACTTACATCCAACTTATTTGCCTAAGTTTAGAATGTGATAAATTTGTTTGAGTCAATAATTGTTGGATATATGTTTTGCATGTATGGATAAGAATGAAACTGCAACTAAACTAAACTAAACTAAATTGAAACTAAACTGCATGTATGGATAAGAATGAGATTATTTCAAGGGTTTTTGTGATGAAATAAGAATTGCTTGAGGCCCATTCCTAGTGGAAACAATGCACACTCCTAGAGATATTATTTCACATTTTTTACTCATGGCAGGGTACAACCTTCAAGGAGAAGTTGACTTTTTTTATCTCAAAAACAAGGGTGATACTTGGAGATAATGAAACAATAGAGAGGGTGAAATATTCATGCATGCTTTATGTTGTAATGGGTAGTAGAAGGGGCACAAATCTTTAGGTTATTTTTGGATCTGATTTATGTAATAGAAAGATCCCACTCAAGGGGATATGATAATTGGAATCCAACACAATTCACTAGTGGTTAGTGGTGCACTTTACTGGGATTTCAACAGTCCTTCGAATTCATCATCACTACTATGTAGTATGATACCATTTTTTGTTGACATGGAGTTTCCTACCATGTCTGTCCACTTCCAGTGTCATAAGGCATCATAACAATGAGATCCTTGACAAACACAACCCCTAATGCTTGCAACGTTGTCTAGAGGATGGACAATTTATATTTCTTTTTACAAATATGTAAAATGAGTATATTATAGTTTAATGAATACATTTTCATATTATTATATATGGTTTTGTAATTTATCAAAAATTCACCAAGACTTTATAAGGTTTTATAATTCAATGAAAGATTTGCCAAGATTTTACAAGATATTATAATTCAGTGAAATATTTTCCAAGAGTTTACAAGATTATATAATTGACTAAAAGATTTGCTAAAAAATTATATATACATATTATATTATTGATAAAATAGCCTTCAATTTTTCCTATGTATCATGGGGATTCACCCATTTATTATATATATAAATTTAGGGAGGGTTCTTAAAATCACCCCTGCCTACGAGGCTTGGAGCATCCTCAAACCAGAAGTGACTCACTTTTGTATTTTAGGTTCACATGCATGGGCTCAGATTCCCTCCGAAAAGAGGAAGGCACTTGATCCATAGAGCATTGAGTGTGTGTTTTTTGGATACCCCAACGATGTGAAGGGATATAGACTTATTGATCTTTCCTGAGACCAGCTCATCATTGAAAGAAGTGTCAAATTCAAGGAAAGTGTCTCACATGTACCTCAACAGCCGCATGTAGACAAATTCATTCTTCCACCTATCTGATATTATGAGCATGCACATGCCGACTCTTATTTAGATGGGAGTTATGATTCAGAGGACTCATATGATTCAGATACAGAGTCAGTATATTCAGATGCAGAGTCAGAGCATCCAGATGGAGTTGAAGATCCAAAGCAGAGGCCCAAGTGGTCACATACTACTCTTCAGGATGCATGGGATCTTGTTGGTGATCCAATCGATACTAGGAGGATTCGATATGATTTCGAGGAGCCTCATGTTGCACTCACTTCCACTGAACCATTGACCTCCAAGCATATTTTCTTGGTTCAGTCTTCAAATTCATAGTCTTATGGTGAGGCTGTTGGAAATCCCTTTTGGGAATCCTCCATGCAGGAGGAGTACAACTTGATCCTTGAGAACCAGACTTGGGATTTGGTTCCCCTTCCTTCTAGAAGGAAAATTATTAGATGCAGATGGGTCTACAGGACCAAGAGTGCAGAGGATGGATAGATTATCAGATACAAAGCCAGACTTGTTGCCAAAGGCTTTCAACAGGTGCATGGAATTGACTATGATGATACCTTCTCTCCAGTAGCGTATATGAATTACATACAATTGGGCACTTGCCATTGCGGCATCCAAGGGATGGGAAGTCCATTAGATGGACATGAAGAATTCATTTCTTCACGGTGATCTCTTTGAGGAAATCTATATGGATCATCCCCATGGATTTATGCAGGACTCATCTTTGGTCTGTTGACTAAAGAAGTCCCTTTATGGCCTCAAATAGGCTATGATGGCATGGTATGCCAAGATGGACTCCTACCTGTTGTAATAGAACTTTCTACATTGTAAATCAGACTTGAATGTCTACATGCTCAGGACGGTTGATTCTCTTCTATGCTTAGTTATGTATGTTGGTGATTTGTTTATCACCAGTTTCTCAACTTCATTGGTTGTTGCAGTCAAGAGGATTTTGCATGACATGTTTTTGATGATGGAACATGGGTATGCTACACTTCTTCCTTGGACTCGGGATCAATTAGGATGCATCAGGCATCAAACTGTCTCAGGCCAAGTATGCACGAGATCTCCTTGAGAGATTTCACATGATAGACTGTAAGTCTTCTCCGACTCCTTTCATATAAGGATTCAAATTTGAGGATGGTGGGGACACTCCATTGGTTGACATAAAACTATATAGATAGCTAGTGGGGAGCTTGTTGTATCTCACACACTCCAAACCAGACCTCTCCTATGAAGTTGGCGCAGTTTCCAGGTTCATGCAGGAGTCACATGAGCTGCATTGGAAGGTTGCAAAGCATATCCTTTGATACGTACAGGGAACCATCACCTTTGGGATTCATTATAAGGCAGACTATACATTAGATCTCATTGGGATTTTTATTCTGACTAGACTGCAGATAACACTGATCGCAAGTCCACATCTGGTTACTCACTTAGTCGTGGTTCTGGGCCTATCTGTTGGTCAAGCAAGAAGCAAGATGCCATTGCTCTATCTTCATCTGAGGCAGAGTACAGAGGGGTAGTTAACATAACCATCCAAACTATGTGGCTACAAAATTTTCTGACTGAGTTGGGCATTCAGTTGCATCGATCGATCGTCATCTGGTATGACAACCAGAGCACTCTGAAGTTTTGCAGAGATCGAGTTCAGAGGCAATGGACAAAGCACATCGAGATCCACATGCACTACATCTAGGACTTAGTACATGAGGGGATCATCAACCTATAGTTTTGTCCTTCAGTAAAACAAACGACATACATCTTCAACAATACCTTCACTAAGCAAAAGTTCCATTCTGATCCGGATTATTTTCGACACGAAATGAGATCGGAGATATAATAAAGAAATGCACAGAGATATTGCAGATATTCAATAGTATAACATATATGTATCAGAGATGAAACCATAAACATAGATATATAGTAATATACAATTTCTATTAATGAAAGAAATGTACAGAGACTGTAAAAATACAAAGTGAAAGACTCACTAGAATGGTGGCAGCTTATCTCTGAGAAGAGAAGTGACAACTACTCACATTCGCAAGAAGATGATTACAATGAGGCTCCGAAGGCCTTTTTACAATCAGTAGGAATGCCAAAAACCCTAGACATCCAAAAACCTAACCCTAGGAGATGA
>SNQJ01S0043817.1:37231-57850 GCA_010110895.2 Picea sitchensis
TTAAGTAACCTAAAAATGGGTTAAGTGACCTAGAAGATGAAAGTATAAATAAGAAGCTAGGATCTCTTGTAAAATGTACATTTTGGTGAGAATCCTTGTGGATCAATGGAGAGATTCTTGTGAATATCTTTTGGAGTATTGATGGAGAGCTTCTTGTGAGAGAATATTATTGGTGTGGATCTCTTCAGCATGATTGAAGATCTATTCTAAGAAAGAGAGTGAGAGGATGATCTCATGGACACATCAAAGTTTCGACAATGTCGGAGATCTTGACGAAAAAAGTCTTGGATTCACAGAAAACTCTATTTTCTTATGCCCATGCGGGCTGTCTGTGTATAGGGTGCATGTACATGCAGGCTGGTTGTGTATAGGGTGAGTGTACACATGGGCTGACTGTGTACAAGGAGCGTGGACTGAATAACCTCATGGAGATTTATGTTTGAACTGGTGCCAAGCTCTTGGATGATGAGGCAGGTTCCAGATCTACATTCTATGGCCTCAGATATATCACTAAGACACTGGTATGGTTACATTATTGTCTTGATAGATGCTACTATTTGATATGTTGTGAATGCTTAGGGAATTCTTGGTATGGCTTCTATGATTTGGCTTGGTTTGGTTGATTTGGTTGATGGAGTGAGCAACACTTTTGTGATTCAATAGTGACATGATTGCTATGGTATACTAGTTATTTATACATGATTGAGATAGCATTCATATTGATCTATTGTGGAGCATGAGAAAGCTATTGAAGATCTTGGATGTGTTGTGATTGGCTGTGGGTCAGTTTGGACAGTGGAAGATAGAAGAGAAAGTGATTGCAAGTTGCAGAGGATCTGAGCATGTGAAGAAAATAAAAACCCTAGTTTCTAAGAAGCATAACCTTGTTGCATTATACACTGGCCGCGTTCACATGCGGGCTGTAGTGAGCTAGAGTTCATGCACACATGGGCTACACTACTGATAGGTCATGTACCTGTTGACAGATTAATATCTATTGAGGATTTTTGCCTCATCTCAGTTGGTGCTGAGAATGTAAGCTGAGTCTTGCATATAGAGTTGGTGCTCTTATATAGAGTGTTGTTGATAAACCCTAAGGATTGTAGTCCGTAATAAAAAGAAAATTGTACATACATCTTGTGTTCTTTGTGATGATGACTTGTTGATGATATATTGTTGATATATGTTGCTAATATGTGCTCACATCTAACTGGTCATAAATGACAGCAATGGGTAATGAATAAATGTTGAATGTTAATTGATGATTTTTAGTGCAAGAGGGAAGTTTTGGGAAAAAGAGCCCCACACTTATTCACCCCCCCTCTAAGTGTGGTAGGTGTGTCCAACAAATTTGTTGTGATAGGGGTAATCTTCTGCGAAAATAACCCAGGGATTGCACCTAGGTCCAATTGATTATTCATGGCTCAAGAAATTGAACCTTCATGGATGGATGAACATACCACCATCTTCACCGTTGAAACTTGACCCCATAATCACAATCGTAAATTAGAAGCTCAACAAAACATGGTTAATTTCGACCAAAAATAGGAAATGGCTATTCACACATCACTACATAAACTCATGCACCAATTCCTTACCAGTGCTTCTTGAATAATTACTAAATAATAGAAACCAATATAAAACGAATCAAAATCGATCCCCAAGCAAGGTTATATAGTTCAATCATTCATTTAATTCCAACACTTTAATTCCTTCTTGTGATTTCAATGGATTGGTATAAGCACCAACTGTGATTTTGATCAAACTCATCCATGTAGTAAATGAGTAGATAAAATCATTTTCAAAGTTTCCCAAAATGCTCCATTCAAACTATGATATTTTGTGGCTTTGTGGTACCAATCATTTGTGAATGTATAGATCTATACATTTCACAATCTAAATATGAAACCCCATATGCCCATTTTATTCAAAGAAAGATCCATCACTGCCATAAAAAAAACCCGGCCACATAATTAGCTTTATTTTCTATTGTTACACTTGTCAAATTGTGTACCACAACCATAAAAATCAAGGTCTTTATAATATTCCACTACAAGAAAACTAACTTGACCAACTATGGATCAATTTGAAATGGGAAACATCTCTGTAGATATTTGACTAGCAACCATCCTAGCTTAAAAAACGGTTGCACAAAGCCATAAAAAATAAGCTATCATAAACATAGTTATTGTTTGCACAAGGTGCTTAGAACCCTCCACATCACATCACATCGCTTTACAACAAGGATGTAAAATTTGCAATATTATTTTATTATTAATTGAATAGCATCAATTACACTAAGGAATTTCTTGTAAGTTGAACTTGCTTGCTACATCTTACTAGCATATCTTAGACATTGATCTTTCTTGCTACATATTACCAACGCATATTCTACAATAGAGACATTGAGCATTCTTTCTACACGTTACCAACACATATTCTACAATAGAGACACTAAGATCTTAAAGAATACCCCTAACTCTTGACAATGAAGTGCTTTGAACAATAAACACCATATCGTGTGATTCATGATTATTATTTGCATCCTTAGAACTATCAAATAATATTCCTTTGAGGTCCCAATTGCATTAGAAGGAAGTCCAATGAAAACGTGATGTTGAATATCTAAAGTCACAGAGGCATATACAATGAAAAAGCATCATAAAACACCTAAATATAAATACAATGAGCAAAGGGGCACTCATCTCAAGAACCACAACATCTCTTCCATGACTAAGCAACCGTGAAATATGTAAAAACAAAAACCGTAACCATCCTTGTTAAACTGATTCTAATAATGCTTCAGAGGAAGCTACAGTTTGCTCATGATGATCAAAATGATATCTGAAGCTATCTTGTGCACATTTCCCTAAAAACTGCAAAGTTGATGCAAAATCATTCAAAACCAATGGATTCCTTGCAACAACATCTAAGCTCATCCTTTTCTTTGGATCTGTTAAATTCATTAGTGGTAGTTTGAGTATTATGGTGAATTTCAAAATTTGCAGCAATGCAACTCTTAAAAATATCTTATGTAAAACATTCAAATGAGAAAAGTCACTTACCCTTGCAAAGAAGACCTTCAAGAAAGTTTGCAAGTTCTAGATTCATATCCTCTAGAAGGAGTAGTGGACCATGAAAAATCTAAGACACCATCACTAACAAGAAACTAAGTATTTCTCTCCCTCCATCTTATTTGAAAAGTCAAAAGAAGCAAAGATTCATTTACCTTGTTGTATGTGTCTTGCAAGGATTCACCAATGAAGGGATAAGAACCCAACACCGTGTAGTATAGTGTCACACCCAATGCCCACACATCAACAATTTTACCATGATGTGTCAATCCTATTGAAAACATGCAACAAAAGTTGTCAGGACCATTTTGAAAAATAAATAATTTGTTTCTTAACATGTGACTCTTTCTTCCTTTCGTCTGCTCTTTTGTTTCCTCAAACAAGCTCTTATTTACAAGAGAACAAACATGAATTAGAAATATATGTATAGTATAAGAATGTAATCTGACAACAAACAAGATAGACAATATAACATGGAATCTATGATTACAATACAAATTAACGACAACTTAGCCTATTCACCTAGTCTACATATCGAAGGATAAACATAAACTAACAAGGAACATTGTTTGTCAAAACCTTGAGTAGACAATATTGGTATAACTAGAAAAGTTTGAGGC
Organism: Picea sitchensis; assembly: GCA_010110895.2. Lineage (NCBI taxonomy): Eukaryota > Viridiplantae > Streptophyta > Pinopsida > Pinales > Pinaceae > Picea > Picea sitchensis. The sequence goes on from SNQJ01S0043817.1 coordinate 40,926, forward strand.
ACTCTACCTAAGAAGAACTATGGTGTAGTAAAAACAAGACTATAAGGAGACCTTCAAAGCTCATCATTTGCTCCTTGTATACATCCAAAGGAACATTGTGTTTTGAAAAACATTTCCCCCAGTTGTTGAATGTTCATTGTTGAATGTTAACATTTAATAAATATTGCACACATAACAAAATTTAATAGTAGATATTTTGTAATTATCTACAACTATGAAATGGTGTAGTTTAAATGGTCATGTTTAGAACACATTGACTATAAAAAAAAGGATGGTACACTTAGAGAGAAGCATTCTTACTTCAAATATCTTGCTAACACTGAAGTTAGAAATATTAATTGTTCCATTGATACCAACTAAGAGGTTTTATGGTTTGATATCTCCATGAAAAATATTCTGCACAGTAATTAATAGGTTTCTAACTAAGAAGGTGTTAGAATATAATGTATGTTCTCATTTAACCATAGACAATATTACTATTGTCACCCAAACATAGGCCAAAGCCACCCTCGAGCACCTTAACCTTGACAAAGAATCATTCTGGAAGCAAACCCTAGACTGGATAGCCAAACAAAGGTGGAACAACTTTCTCCAAGGATAGCACACCAAGCAAGAGTAACAAGAGCTTATCAGAGAGTCCAAACCATAACCAAGAGATAGTCCAAGACAAAACCAAAATCTGCTAGTTGCAGTAGCTGCAACGACAACTCTCCTCCAAACTTGCGCACAAACTAGCCAACTGCAGTGCGCACAAGTGTTGCTTCTGCAGTTCTGATAATACTGGCCAAAATGAAGATTGGCCTCCTATATCTATACTATTTCTGGCAGACTACTTGGGCCAACTTCTCATTCTGGGTACTAATTATTTAGTATATAACATTTCCTTTAGCCGAATTCTTCTCTTGGAGGCTAATAACCTAATATAAGTCACTCTCTTGAGCCGACTTGTCTTCTAGGGTTATTAACCAATTAATTAGGGTTTCTTCTTGCTTCCCGAAATATTCTATTCTCGTCAGGCTTACATGTGGAGGTAAATACCTCCCGCATCTACCATAATATCAACACTCCCTCCTAGCTAGGGAGGTATTGAAGGTAATGGTCTTGAGAACAAACATACCATTCACTCAGTAGCATCAACATAGTCGTATAGACTAACTCATGATTATATCATGAGCACCATCATCACTATCAGTGTCATCAGCTGCAACATCTCTCGAAACCATACTCTATCTGAGTAATCAAACATAATGTTGGATAAGTCACTCACTTCACAGAGTGACATAAGAGCCATTATTCTAATCCGGACATATGTCCTAGAAGAATAAATGTCCTGGACCATTTTTCGTCTGGGCAATATCTGTCCATTGATCATCCATCTAGATGGTAATAATTTCCAACACTACTGATAGTTTTCAAGGAAATCGAAACAATGCCATTCAATAGAACACAATTGTGTCTATCCATAGTAGTACACAACCAAAATCCAGTGGTACACTGCCACACCAAGTAGCACACAGAACTTGATCAGTGACATATAGTCACAATCAATGGAACACATCCACCATAGTAGTATACATCTACTATCCGGAGACATACAGTCTCCATAACAATCATATCATCTGATATCATCCTGCACAAAAAACAATGTTATGATATAAACTGAATCATCTAGGCCATTTTTCCACTCACATCTGTGAGATCTGGAAGAGAATCTTCCCTCAGAAGGTAAAAAATCAATGATGAGCTATCTCGACTATTCGTCTTAAGCAAGGAAGAATAATTGTCCCGATTTCCGAGCCTAGACCATTCACCTATATGGGCCATTCCTCCAGCACTAAAAAAAGTGCAACCTAGAGAGAATGAGTCTACCCTAGGGAATGCATGTCCCTGATTGCTAAACCTGGACCATTCACCTATCTGGGCCATTCCTCCGGCACTAAACAAAGTGCAACCTGGAGAGAGTGAATCCTCCCTAGGGAATGATTTTCCGGACCATTTCCTAAGGAAATGGTTGTCCTGCACCAACTTCCAAAATGGACCATTCTTCGAAACTGCTCATAATTGTGAGCTTCGAAAGAATGATTGTCCAGCGAGGCTGACCAGTCTTCTTGACCACTGTCAAGAAGAAATATTGTCCTAGACCATTCCCCCACACTGGCCACAAGGGGAATCAATGTCTATGGTAAATGAACAATCCATCGAACCATTTTCATTACAAAAATGACTGTTCGATCTGGACCATTTTCTGAACTGGAAAATGCATGTCCGTCAGAAATCTCAAACCACTTTCTGAACTGGAAAGGAACTTCTCATCCTGGACCATTTTTCAAACTGAAAAATGATTGTCCATAAATCAATAACACATCAGTGCTCCCTCCCAACCTGAGAGTCATCTCTTCCTTTTTTAATAAGGAAGTCGTCTTCATAAGATCCAACTTGAGTACGCAAACTCTTTCATCTTGGACACAGGATTTACCAAAATGTCTTCTTATCTTCTCATCCATGGAGATATATATTGGAGAACCACTTTCTCTTCATCACGAAGAATGTAATGCTTGATCTCAATGTAATCTAGTCTTTCTGGAACACTAGTTTTCTGAAGGCTTCATATAGTTCTTGATCATTATAGTATTTCACAGTTGGATTCAACTCTTTTGTTTCCTACTAGCTCATAACATCGTGGCAAGGCTCAAACTGGAACATATCCATGTGGCACTTCTTCTATCATCATGAGATCTTTTGTCATGGATTGGCAATCCATCATCCTAGACTTCTAAGTAACCATTCTGATTTTTATCAGAGAAGGTTTTCACCACGCTTCTGCTATGCATGAGAGGCTTTGCACCAAGTTTTTGAATCCATACAAAATCTTCTTCCATTTGCACACAAGAGTCTCTTTCTGGTATACCTCAAATCCTTGAGGTTTCTCTACATATGCTCTTTGTTCAATTATTCTGGAGAACGATCTTTGCATTCATCTGTTGTCAACTCCAATCCATGGATATTGTGGATGATATAGTGGCTGAAGTAGAGGTATGTCTGGTTTACTGGAACAAGCAACCATCATAGTCTTCTCCCTCCATTTGGGAGAACCTCTAGTTCTAGATCTCCCAATGCTTACATTCATGAGTCTTCCATAAATTGTTCTTCATCTCAGATATCATTTCTTCTTCTTGATTGATTTTAGTGAGTTCAAATAAGGCTGGTAGTCTTGTGATTCTCGATACAATGATTGGTTATTATGGATTTTCTTTCTCTCTTGGAATCTTCATGTTCTTCCTCATGTTTTTATTTTTCTCTTGGGTCCATGGAGTTTTCTATAGATTCCATTCCCTGAAGATTCCAACTTCTTTCTTTCATCATAGGATCATGGTTGTGGATGGACAAGAAGGAATACTTTAAGGCTTGTTTTCGAAGAAGACTTCTTATAAAGTCAAATTGAACACGTATTGCTATTCATGGTTGCTACCATGGATATATACTTTATCATCTTCAATGGATCATAGGATTTACTCCCTCCTAATCCATGCTTCATGTATGAATGCATGCTCTTATTTTGGAAATATACAATTGACTCCCTCCATCTAACAGAGTCCACGCTTATGTCTGCATCCTTATTGCCTTCTGCAAAGTGTCACAAGTCTTTCTCCAATTTCCTCTTGATTATTGACTTCTTTCTGTCTTTACTTCTTCTAGGTTTCTTCAAGATTGATTTTGATTTTGGCTTATCTTGCAGTTGTTACTTATGTAATATCTTCCACATGAATTTTTACCAGGGGTTTTTGATGTACTTCATCATTTCATGTGTATTGCCTGACTTGTAGTCATTGTGATAGCAATCCTTATCTTTTTGTTCTTCCATAGGCATAGTTTCTCTTTGAACATATTATCTTCTAAGAAATAGATATGCAATATGTGTACAGAAAACATGGTATGTACAAGAACTATGAAGAGTATTGTTACCTTGTCTTAGAAGAAGAAGTATGTTTCATCATGCTTAGTATTCCTTGAGGGTTTCCTTTCTTTGACAATTGATGCTTCGTGTGTCTCCTTCCTTTTCTTTAGCTCGGGACAATGATTCTTGTAGTGACCATACTTTCGACAATTGAAGCATTGTATTTATGACATCTCTTTCTCTTGATTTGGCTTCTTCCTTGAACCAAACTTCCTTTTGTTCCTGAAATTCTCGAATCTTTCTATGAAGGCCTGATCATCGTATTTCTTTTGGGGTTTCACTTTTGCACTGATCCTTGATTCTTCTTGTGCACAACAAGTCCAAAATTCTTCAAATGTGGGATACTCCTTCCTTGTGTTCATGCTTGCGGAAAATGCATCCCATGTCTTGGAAAGACCATTGAGTACTATATTTACCAGTGCCTTCTCTGAAATGATCTCTTCAATGGCTTATATTTGATCTCTTAGCTGAGAGATTCTCACAAAGTATGATGATATGTTATCATCATCAATCATCTTCATGTCACAGAGCTCATTCTTCAAACTCATTACCTGTCCAATGTTTCTACCTGAGAAGAGGTTTATTAGGGCATCATACATCTTAGATGAGTCAATATGGGAGATGTAGGGTATGAAGTGGGATTTTATAGAGTCCACTATTATACTCATGGCATTGATGTCATTGTCTTTGCACTTCTCCAAAACTACAACGTTTTGAGGTTCCTTCTCTTTTCCTTCTTCAAACTCTGGTTCCACGATATTTCCTTTCACGATATCCAACACTTTGTTCTTGGCAAGGATGAGGTCAATCCTTGTATTCCACACTCTGAAGTTAGAATCCCTTTTTTATGGATCAAGTAGTTAGATGATATTTGATGAAGCACTTGATATACTTTAGCATTTGGACAACACACAAGCAAGTTAGTGTATTGGTTTCAAATTTCTTTATCATTATATCTGGGTGTGTATGAAAAAATGCTAAGTATAGGAAACATGGACAACAAGTAGGGCACTCTAACTTTGAGTTAAGGAAAGAATTTAAAAGGATACTTCTGTGTACATACTTGAGGATGTCGTCATAGCCTACTCCATCATCTACATCATTATTTTCATCTTGACACAACAATATAGGGATGCAGTATGAATATTCTTCAATCTTGTCTAGAACGAAGATATGGTGTTGATAGCATGAACCCTATTCCACAACTTTTTGGTAGCCTATAAGGGCCTGAAGGGAATGATTATTTCCAACAAATGAAGGATATTTAGTACATAGTTTTATGATAGCTAGCAAAAAGTATCATATATTACAATATATCTCAACATATCTTACAACTTCAAATATTTCTTGCATTTTTTGGTTCGAGTCATATAAGGGTGCCTCAATATTTAAATGAACAACACAAAAAGTGGGAAAATGTCAGAAAAAAAAAAGGAAAAATGGTCAGTGTCAAAGATTAGGTTGTCAGACAGTAATATTTTTTGTTTTTATCTTAAAACAAATGATTTTGTTCTTGTCCAGATATTGACAGCATAAATGCAAGTTGGAATGGATCACATTACTAACAAGTGGAGCTGCTAAGGCAACAAGTCCCTTCCCTGCCTTCAGTTTCATAGAAAATGTTTGCCAAGCGAAGGATTTATAGGATTTCTGTGTTTGGCAAGTTATATTGACTTGAGGTTTAGCGTATAAATTCGAAAGCGCCATATCACTGAGGAAAGGATGGAGGATTGAAAGAGATTAACTAGGATGACATAGGGAGGAGGAGAGGAATAACGTGCTCTTGCTTACTAAGAAAAGGATGGAGGATTGAAAGAGAAGGATGGAGGATTGAAAGAGCTCATCTTCGATGAGCTAAAAAGGAGGAGAAGAATAACGTGCTCTTTTAGGAGAAAATAGTGGGTTTTCTAGAGTAATGAGAACCTCCACTTTTTTTTTAATGGAAACGACTATGTTAAGTAATATGCAATGCGTTTTGTCCCTGAGGTGTAGGACAGTCGGTGACGGAGTGTGTTGTTAAGCCACTCCGTGATGTTAAAGTCACCGGTTCGAAACCTGCTGGGACAAAAAATCCAACCATGTTAAGGGTTGCTTTGGCTCAGGTCAGGTGCGATCCCTGGGTGATTTTGACGGCTTAGATGCCCCTGAGTCGCGGTTTCTCAAGCCACAGGTTAATCGCGTAGCCAACAGGTCCCGCACAAATTAACAAAAAAAAATAAATATGCAATGCGTTTTCATCTTTTTAATATTTGAAATGACATATATAGCAATTTTCAATATCAATTACTTTATGTTACTCATGTTATAGCAATTTTCAATATCACTCTTTATTCCAACTTCAATAACAACTAAATACGTTGGAGTGAGAAGAAAGCCAGAATTTATTACAATTTCAATAACAATTAAATATGTTGGAGTGGGAAAAAAGCCAGAATTTATTACAATTTCAATAACAATTAAATATAATGGAGTGGGAAGAAAGCCATATCGTGGGTAGAATAAAAGTGTTAACATATCTTTACCAAAATCAAAATAAAATGGTATGGGAATGAGTAACAGTGTTAATAATCCATCAACTCCATTTTATTCATTGCATCTTCACTATTACAATAGTAGGCCTTTAGCCAAATTATTTTTATGTTCTCTTATAAATTCATCTTATTTAGCAACTATTGAACTACCCTGCAATGAAGAAACATTATTTTTTCTGTTCTCTTATAAATCCATCTTATTTAGAAACTATTGAACTACCCTGCAATGAAGAAACATTTAGAAGAAACATTTAGAAGGTACAAGCATGTTGTGCTTTGAATGAAGTAGAGAAAATGATTTTTGAGAACAATTAAAAAAATATGTTTATATGGTTTGAAACCTAAACCCCCTTCAGTGCTGAAATCGAGTGCTAATTTAGGATGATTGAGACAGTTGCAGAGTTGGTTATCATCACTTGTATTGATGTAAAGTCATTTATTGTGGAATGATCTCCAACATTTCAGGTGTATAAATCGAAAAGAAAAAGAAGACATATGTAAATTTTAAGAGATTTCCAAAGACATCAAAGTGAAAATATTTGTTGAGCTCCCTCTTATTGTAATAATAAATGGACTATGTAATGTGATAGTAAACGGTGCTTGTCTTAAAAGTTAATGGTATTAATTCTTATCAAAAAGTTTCAGTAAATGGTATTAATTCTCATAAAAAAAACTGGTAGACATTGGGTTTTTTCAGTGAGTAAATGTCAATATATTGTCTCAGTCAGTAATTCAATAATTGTAATTATATGGAATAATTATACAGGATTCTCATCTGCATTGGTCCAAAGAAAACCAAAGTAATAGTTTAGTAAACATTCACAATATATTAAGGCTTGCAGTGCTTGCTTTTCATCAGCTCTGTCATTAATATTATCTTTGTCACCATTAACCATTAATACGATAATAAGATATAGATAACCGCAAAAATTCCAATACACGTCTTTGATTCTTAGTGTTCACATAATGGTTAGACACTATTTTATGGAAGTTAAGTTTTCTATGGAAAATTTATGTTATAAACATTTATGAGACTTATGTGTTTTTAGTTCTCCTAATTAATGTCTATTCAACCTAATTTCACTATCCACTAGGCTTTTCTCTATAGTTTTCCTAACTTGTGATAAAATTTCTAATTTAAGTTGTTAAATTACAACTACTGAAATCCAAATAAAAATGTACCCAAGAAAAATGTACATGCACCTGGAGAGCGAATAGCCACAAGCACAGAGAAAGCCCAGAAATATGATAACAATTCTAAGCATGGATGCAGGACGAGGCAAGCAAATCCTCTCCTCTAATCTAAGTGGCAGGTGGAAGAGGAGCAGGGCGTAGGCGTGTCATATGTTGAGCGTGCAACATTGAGACACTCGACAATACAAGAAGATATTTGGTATAACTATGAAGTTAGGATATGTTATAAGATGTGAACTTTGTATATGTGATAAGATAAAATTGTTAAAAGAAAAGCTTAAGATACACCATACAAACAACAAATGTTAAAGAATTAATGCTATCTCTTGAGATAGCATTAGTTCATTTCTAAATTCTAAATCGAATATGTTGAATTTAAACCAAGCAAGAAAACATACATGAATTAAAATGGCCTTGATATTAGACCAAATAAATAAATAAACATATATAAACATACATATATTAAAATGGCCTAGATATGAGGCCAAATAAGACCTCAAATCCTTTAATTCGTCAACAAAACATGCCCGAATATTTTATTGGACTAAAAAAAGTACTTGATATATTTTCTAAATGAAAACTTAGAATAAGTTACCAAAAAAAATCCATAGGTTTGAGTGTAGAATAATTTGAGGGGGAGAAAACTATTTACAATAGTCCTTGATTAGTTGCCAAAATATGCATAGGTTTGCGTGTGGAATAATATGAGGGGAGAAAACAGTTTACAATAATCCCCGTTGCCTTAAGGCAACAGGGACTAATAAAGAAATATGAATAATGATAGTTAATGTTTAATAATAAAATAAGTATATTATGTATAAAACCGTTGTTTCACTAAGACTCATTAATTAATATTGGAACAAAATTCGTTGCACATAACATTTTCTCATTTTATATTAAGGATTTATTTGGACAAATTCAATGATATAATGATTTCTCTTGAAGTACCATGAGTTTCTTTTAAGATTCCTATTTAAATATATAACATCTACAACTTTTCTCACAGGCATGGGGAAAAATTGTAGAGCCAAAGTTGGTACATGGAAACTCTTCCCATGGGCTCGTGGGAATATTTGTAGATCCAGAGTTGCTACATTGTAAATCTTAGCATGGGCATGTGGGTAGAATTGTAGCATTTACAAAAAGGGTAAATATTAGCATGGGCTTGTGGGTAGAATTGTAGCATCTATAAATGTGTCCACGGGTCTGTGGGAATATTTGCTACATGGAAACTCTTCCCACATATATGTGTGTAGAGTTGTAGATGCATGCTCATAGGCTTATGGGGAGAGTTTCTACATGGAAACTCTTTTGGTGAAATTAGTTTATGGTTTGAGAAATAAGAACAATGGATAAGATGATTAGGAAAATTCAAGATGATTTAAGCAACATCATAGTCCTATGACCAATGAATAGATCATGAACTTGATGAATTCTCATATTCCAGTGACCAATCCTTATTTGTGAGGGAAAATAGTGAGGAATATGAAGAATACGGAAAAATGTGGCAAGGGAAATGAACTTGCTAATGAAATATTAAAAATGGATGAAGACATGAGAGGCCACATAAATAAATGATGATGCCTACTTGGTAATGGGATAACATGGGAATGAGGTAGGTAAAATGCATTGTTAGTACCAAAATTATAAGTGGGGATGCAATCACATCAACTTGGGGACTTCACCTGAAATCCAGTTTTGGGATTGGCATTAAAAATTTTGGTGTAGGTTAACTTGGAGTTTGAGGTTATGGGGTAAGAAATCTACTTCCTCAAATGGTCACCACTCCATGTCATGATCGTTTTAGCTTCATAGGCTCTCCATCACATTTTTCAAGGGTGTTATCAAAGAGAAAACTGAGAAAGGGAAGAGCATAAGTAAAATCCCAAATTAGGAATCACCAACGATTCTAGTTTGGTTACTTTAGGATTAGATGGAGGCATCACCACAACCAAAACCTAAATTTAGAGTATAATCCCAAATGTAGAGTACAAGTGAAATCCTTGGATTTTAGTTTTTTTTCGTTAGGATTGGATGAAAGCATCACCATCGTGAAACCCTAGCATTTAAAATAAAAACAACAATTACTAGAATACAAGAAAACCCAACTCCCAAAATCCATAGTTTCCAAAACCCAAACGCAGGAAAACCTCCATGCAGAAAAGTACCAAACAAATTTCCAAGAAGAGTTCTCTATGTTGAGAAACAAATAGGTTCATAGTATGGTAATATTGAAATCCTACCACAAAACTATGTTTCCTTCTCCCTAATACACACTCTCTTTACAAATCTACGAACAAACCCTCCATGGTTTCCCAACCACAACAACGATAAAATAAAAATGGGGTTAGATTAAATTGAAAACAATTTCATTGTTTCACAACAAAAATTGAGAAGAAATTGAAAACTATTGAAGAAAAATACCCAACCCTTCATAGTTTCACCTTACCTTCACTTCATTCACAACTGCAAAGAAGGTCAACACTCGTCTCACAAATTCCATTGATTTCCCATGACAAACGGTTCCAAGACATGTTTCTACTTCTGCAAATCAACTTTTCCTTTGTAACTAGAGCAATGGTAGATAATGCCAGACCATGAAACAACCTTCAAAGATGAGAAACTAAATAATGATGAGAAATTATAGCCCATATTATGGTCATAAATTTCTAACTAAAGTGAAAAAATCAATGGATTCAATGAGGGATTTCACATAAAAGAATAATGATGACAAAAATACAAGACATTTCAAACCTTGAATTAACAAAGCGTTTTCAAAGTGTAATCGAACAAAACTTTTCTCCACTCATAGAATAGTTAGTTGAGATATCAATACCTATGTCAAATTGCCCACTTGGATATTGAACTTGTGAACAATGTCTAAATTTCCCTTTTTGGTACTATCCACCCTAAATATTCACAATTGGCATGGAAGACATAAGATGTATGAGGGAGTTAAGCTTTAATATTCAATTGCATTGAAACGATACCTTCTACAACAATAGAACATAGGTATTTTCTCCTTCCAATTACTCAAAATTACAAGATGACCTAGTAGTAAATAAAAAATTAATATCATCACTTTCATGTAGCATAATGAAACAAAATTCCAATTTTTTAAGTTCTAGATTATCTATGAGTGAAAACCATTACATTTTGATGTTTTAATGCTTACTACCCAAAATATCAATTCCATGCCCAATAACGTTTTTTACATTATTGCTAATGAAAAGCATTATTTAAATTTCAGCTAAATAATTGCAAACTATTAACAATTAATATTTTTTAAGACAAAGATACAAAAGAAAATAAAGTAATCAAATTGCATATAGAATGGAATGCCAATTTATATTACATTCTTACTATTCTTTGTCCCACCTACATGGCATGCATTTCAAAGGGTTGAGGTTGAGTGCAATCCCTAAAAAAATTTGGCAAAAAATGATACCCCTCAAAAGTGGCACTTAAGTAGAAGGAAATTTGTTCTTTGTGGTGCAACCCCTTAGAGAATATTTGTCAAAGGACTTACAAAGAGAGAGAGGTTAAGTTACAGGAAACACCTAGTTTGCAGGCAATGTCCCAATACCTATAACGCCTTAGAAACATTGTCATACGGTATGGATGATAATGTTTCCAGGGAATTTCATCCATTTCAAGTAATGTTTCATCCATTTTTTTGGAATTTTTTGGGCCCACCTAAGTGTTCGAGAGGAGCATTGGACACAGGAAAATATCACCTTGTCCTTGCTAATGACCCTTCAAGAAAAAAAGAAAAATATAGTATATTATGCTTTGAGGAGTTTGTCACCTTGGTAATTAATGGTAATATTTAATTCTTAGAGTAAAAGTTAGCATTCTCAAGTTGGCATTCTCCTTTATCTAACATTACCACTAATTGTTTTGGGATGTTTGACAGTGGTTCCAACCTCATTAGACTTCATATGGATAAAGTATAATTTCATATCCCATTTAGAGTTCAACAAACTAAACAATTTTCATGATTTCAGGGTGGGCAAGATTGTAGTGTTTCCACTCGATTCTATCATGTATGAGAGTATGAGATTGGCATTAGTCAAGACCACCAAGATATGGGATTTTGCATCATGTAATCATCTATGAGAGTTAATGTAGACACGGGTCTCCTTCTAAAATGTCATTTATGTGTAAAATTCTTATTTTCCTGCTTACTTTCTTGCAAGATAATGTGTTATTTAAAAAAAACTAATGTCTACATTTTTTTTTTATATTTTATATACCGTGTTTCCCTCACATTTGGGGGTTCACATTCCCAAGCGTTACCATTTCAAAAAATTGTACATGTTTCCATGTTTCATGCAACTTAGGAAAGAGGTAAAGAATAAGAGCATACCGATATTTTGCGAGATCACCATAATATGCCTCTTTGTTTGGAGTATTGGTTGGCCTGATTAGAGTGTCTTTTTTGTGTTGACAAAACAACAATGATTTTATTTAAAAATCATATACAAAGTTATTTTGCATAGTGTCCATTATTATTCTATCAAATTTTAAGGTTACTACCAATGGGGTCTTCACTGGTGGTCAAGCGAGGGTAGTGATATCCCTCCTGACATGGTTCAATTCCCCCAAAGATTGTGGTATGTTTAGTCCTTTGAAAGAGTGGGGACAGTCATGGTAGTGTGAGTGGGATAGGAACAGTGATGGACAAAGTTTCTATCCCTAATGCTAAAGGTTTTTCAGCTTACTATTGTTTAGATGACACTAAATCAAATAGGGGGAACCCAATATTTTTGAAAAATAGTAATTGAAATTTGAGACATATTTTAAAATTTACTAGTTAAAATTTATCTGAAAACTATTTAGATCCAATAATTTATTTCTTGAAACCTAGTATTTGATGCATTTGGTCAATGTTATAGTATACAAAATTTTACTCATGAAAACTTCTACTCTATAACAAGACGTGTTGAGTATGATGATTACTTATCAAGTATGAGTTGCAATTTAAGTCAAACTCACCCCATTTTGGTCAAACAAGTGAGTTATTTCTAAATTTGTTGTGTTTTTCAATGCTATTGCTAAACTTATCAATTTATTGTTGAGTTTAAGTTCTAATATTTGTCATTGGGGAGTTGACTGGTTGGGTAAGTGGGTGTGGTGATATACCCCCTCCACTAGGATTCAGTTCCCCAAAAGTGTTACATGTCTAGCATCTTTGAAAGGGGGGAGACATGGACACCTATGGGCTTGGTGTAGGCAATGGGAAAAGTTTATATCCCCCAGTGTTGTCCACATTCCACTTTGGTGTTGATTGGGAAGCGGTAATAGTGAAAGAAAGTTCCCAAAATTCTTTCGAGTTTATGTTCTGTGGTTTTTTAATAAGGCAGTTTAAGTTCATAGACTTTTCAATGAGGACATAATTGGTTGGTTAATAAAGGGTGGTGATATATCCCCCACCAGGGTTCAATAACCCAAATGTGTAACACATTTATCTCATCCAAGCAGGGTGGAGTATGGTTGCATACATGCCTGGTCAATGTAGGTAATAAAATAAATTTCCTAGCCCCTAGTGTCAGTGACATTGCACCTCAGTGTTGATTGGGCAGTGCTAATGGTGAAACAAAGAATTCAAAAGTTTCCTTTAAGTTCGTAAATCAAATTATCTCCCATACCATTAATCTTCCATTCATACATATGATATCTGTCAATTTTTCGTGTAATCATAATGGTCTCTCCTATAACATTTCTGCGAAAGGAAATATTTATCCACCCCAACTCTTCTCCTCATTTGACATAGTTTTCAATATTCTATGCTCTCCCTAAAAAATACAAAAAAAACATGCATTTGTATTCATATAGACACCATATTCATTCTCCAGGGTTCACTTAAATTCTTAATAGAAAACCCTGGAACATCATATATACACACAAAATGGAGGAAATAACAACCTAGGGTTTGTTGGCTAGAACTATTGCAATCTCACATACTAGAGATATTTTCCCTATTCAGTTTGGACCAATCACAAGGTTGATTCATGACCCCAGCCTAGATTTTATGTAGTTGTAGGTCATGAAGTTGTGCATCACAATTTTTACTATGTTCCCCCACAAATAATCATCTTCTCCCCTTGACATATAAAACAACAAATAACAAAAATTAACAAATGAAAAAATAAGTATATGGTTGGGTGGAATGTCCTTCCCAAGAAGTTGGTTGCACAAATGTTTTGAAAGATAAGTGTTTATCTATTTTTTTTATTTTTCTTATAAGTCTTATGGCTGAACATTTTATCCTGTGTGTGGGAATGGCTTTATGTGTTTTTGTATATGATTTATTAGCTACATTCATGTTCATTTAGAACTTTGTAGATGCATTTAATTATGGGTGTCAGATCCTAATTAAATCTGTGTAAAATTGTAGTTGGTAAGCTACAAGAAATGAGCTAGCAAGAAAATTTTTCAATTTATGTGTATTTTCCACAAGTAATGTTTGTTGGTCAAGATGGGGAATATTATATATTCTATACCTAATATAGACTTGATCCCCATAAGAATGTGATTTCTTGAATGTGTTACCCTTCTAACTACAAATTTACGAGTCATTCTCTTATTTTGACATCAAATTTTGGACACAATGATGTCATTAACATCTTGATGTACTCATGTAATTTTATAGATGATCACATGGGGTTTTAGCTTCATCTATTGCAATTTTCCCCTTCTTATCGACCGTTCTTTAGGATTCACCCTTGGGAAAAAGATGATGTTTTTTCCCTTATTATTCACCATGGATTAAGCATTACCCTTGGGAAAAACCTAATTCCTTCTATTTACTTGTACTCATTCTTGAGATTCAAAGAGAAATGATAGTTTCATAATTATTTTTCTTAATTATCTAAGTGGGTGACATTAGGAAAGCTGGATTTTTATAGTATCATTTGAGAAAACTTGTTCAATATCACCTTTGTATGTGAAATCCCCACTTTTTTAAGGTAATATGTTTCGAGGTAGATTGCTCGAGAACTTCCCCTCATTTTGAGAATGGTACCTAGGGTGAACCATAGATTCTTCAGGGCACAAGTCCAAGTCAACAACTCATGATTATATTATACATATCTCATCCAAAATCATCCCACTAAGACAAAAAAATGTCACAAAGTGGGATTTGAAACTAGGTGGGGAGGGTAACAACTTTTCCTCACAACCACTCAAGCTACACCCAATTGACCCTTTAAATTTAACACTTATGCAAACATGTTATGTAAATAGGTCTTAACCAATTTGTATAATACTTGGTGTTGAATATTTAAAGCAAGGTGTTAAATGCACAAAATATTAAAAGTATCTAGGTTATTATGTTATTTGACAAAACAATAGCATACTAGGTGGAGGGAAACATTAGGGAAATGTTACATGCCAATTATTATATTCATGTTGAGAAGAAAGCATGTGACCTCCTCATGGATTCAATAGTAAGATTTGTGAGAGCCCCATAGAAAACCCTATTGTAAATCACTTCATTTCAAACCTGATATGATCATTATGTTTAGATTTTCACCCATGATTTTATCCCTTTTGGAATGACCATTGCTTCAAGGTAGGTATGACATCATTAGGCATATTATTTTCTATACTTTGTGGTTGTGTTTGGGTTATATTAAGGAACAATTGGAAAATATAATAATCTTTGTTTTTGTTTTTTATCGAGACCAACGTTGTTGAATACTCTTACTCACACATCAATCTTCTAGAGCAAATCCTAAGAGTGAATCAAGTTAGGAAATACTAGCAATGTGTTACATATATGAGGTTGCTTGCTAACTATATGATAAAATGTTTAAAAACAATGAAAATATTCCCAATTATTAGACCAAATATCAAGAAGAAATATTTTTTCATTTCATTTGAGGGGGAATTTATATCTTTATGAAAACATTATTTGAGCAAACAAACATCTTAGAGGAAAAACAAATCAGAAACTATATACAATGTGATGGGAAAAATCTAGGCTAAGGAGGGTATTTTTCATGATTAACATAATTTGATCTTCTTAGAAGGCCAATTATACATTAAAATATGTAAAACTTTTCCTTAGTAATCCATCTTCATCGAATATTTCTATGTTGAGAGATATACTCTTCCTCAAATGATCTATATGGTATCCTCTGTATGGGGGACCAAGTAGGGAAAATATGTAAATCCTCACTCCTTTAAGAAGGTAGTCCAAAATAAATCATCATCTCCTTTGGACCTGAAGACTCCTCAATCAGTGAAGATTACTAATGAAATATGGAACTACTTTTACAAATATCTCATATTCATATTTAATGGAATATGGCCAACTTCTTCAATGGATTACTACTAGCTAATGATGATAAAGCTAAATTGATACAAATCATTGAAGGAAATTTTTTTCTCTAAATGTTTTTTCATTGTCATTTTTTATAGTGAAAAGTGCCAATTATTATGGAAACAAGACCATGGTTTAGAGCTCATGGTCTTTACTCATTGAACTTGTGAAATAACACATGAAATCATGGAATATTAAATAATACCCTTAATTTCACTAGATATTGATAAATACCTCCCAAAATCTATTTGGTAAACTTCCCTCCTAATACATATTTCCAAAGGGGTGGTAGGTGNTACTCATTGAACTTGTGAAATAACACATGAAATCATGGAATATTAAATAATACCCTTAATTTCACTAGATATTGATAAATACCTCCCAAAATCTATTTGGTAAACTTCCCTCCTAATACATATTTCCAAAGGGGTGGTAGGTGTGGGGGGAGTCATCTTCGACTCTGATGGACAAAAGATCGTGAATTACTTCTGGGGACCTGGGAAGAACACTAATAAAAAAGTGGAAAGTCTTGTTGTCTACATGGGACTCCAAATTGATCAATTGACAAATATCCATACCCTCACCGTTCTTGGAGAATTTGAAATAGTAATAAGGGATATCCTTGGACATTCAACCTCTGCCACCCAAATATCCAGCGTCCTTCACTCTCGAACTAAAATCTTGCAATGAAAATTCACTAAGATCCACTTCTTCCATATCCTCCACTCTCAGAATTAGGAAGTTGATCACTTAGCTAAATCAGTAAAGATTTTGGAACATGGCCCACTCTTCACCAACCAATTTGTTTCTCATGTTTGGCTTCCCTAAATCCCACTATCTTAGATGGCTCCCCTTCTCAACTCTAGACCTATCCTCTCTGAATTGTACCTTGAATATATCCCCCTCCCTTTTTCCT
>SNQJ01S0043817.1:62608-76610 GCA_010110895.2 Picea sitchensis
GAGAGAGAGATAATCCTATTAATGCATGTTAATAGTTTTATCCTCGGTAACAGAACAACTTACGAACATAAACTTACTAGTGAATATACATACTCCTTCCTTTGACATCTAATGTTGATATTTAGGGAATATTTCATGGCATTGTGCACTGCATTCATTGGGAAATTGTCCTTTGGTAGACAAGAGAACATACTCAGACAATAAAGCTACTCATTACCATGTCTAATTATTTTAAAATAGAAAATGCCAAATTCTTTTTGAGTAATTAGAGTCATTTTTTATAACAAGTAGAGATGAATTCTCACCAATGACCAAACCTTATTTCATGCAACATTGCAGTCATTATTGTAGCAATCAACAAAAGTATGCACACGAAGAAAAAATTAGTGCAAGAAAAATCTCAATGGGTAGGTAAGCATCCCACCTCAAATCCTTATCCTATACTAGAATAAAAACATGTAGTAGAGAGAAATGCAGATAAAAAAGGAATAAACCCATTTGCTTATGATGCTTGCTTCCCCATTCTCCTGCGAGTATCTCGATGGCCCTTCCTAATCCATTGATTCATTCTACTTCACCTTACTAATGATTCCCCTCAATCTAATTGTATTGAAAATTTTCATGATATCCACCCCATCACCTAATACTACCCTTTGAGTCAATATTTCATTGTGCATTTCTCTTTGGAAAGTCAATGGATGTCTGCATATTGACATGATTTTCTAGTCTCCTCCCCACCTCCTTTTTTTTGCCAATATTTTACCTCCATTAACCACTACATCTGAAGCTTCTCTAAAAGACTATTTAAAGTAATGCAACCTTAAATAAGAAAAATGTCCCAAGAGTTGAAACCCTGAGGAATGAAAGCAATCTTTTCCTATTCATCCCCTTGGCCTCTCTAATGAGGCCCGACCATGAGAAAGAAAAGGACGTAATGGTAATAATATTGCTTGCATTTTGGATTTGAACTAGTAATAGAAAGAGGATTTGAAGATGGGTCGGGTTGTGTAATCACTTGTCTCAATAGATTCCATCCATGAAAAACTAAAGAAAAATGAAGTTCTAGAACTCATCCATTCGTTGTCCATCCGTTTCCCAAAAACTATTCAACATGAGAGAGAGAAGACTAACAAGTAACTAAGAAGAAGAGAAGGATATAAATTCACATAAGTTGTTGGTGCTGCTAGATCTCATGTTGTTGTTAGTTATTTTTCTCCTACTGATCCAGGAGGATATCGGTGGCCACCCAACTATTCCAACTGACTCAAAACAATTTTTTGGCAACTTAATATTTTTAACCGTTTTTCGGGGCCCAAATTTCAGGGCCATTTTAAGGGCCTAAATGATGTTGTTTTACGATCAATCAACTCAATGATATCCAAACACCCTCATTGAGCCCTTGAAATGAATATCCTCATCAATACCTTTCCAATGAGTTATCGTGCACCCCAAACAAAGATTGTATGCCAAAGTTATGCCCCCAGGAAGTTGATACATCAAACTACCCAAAACGAGGTCCACAAACCTATTGGCTTTTCACCTTCCGAGGTTAGGGTTTTGGATTTTCTATATGTTAAAAAGGATTTTGGAGCCTCATTGTAACCACCATATTCTTGCGAATGAGCATAGTTGCCACATCTCTTCTCAGAGATAAGTTGTCACCATTCTAGTGAGTGATTCACTCTGTATTTCTACAATTTTGTACATTTGGCTCATTAATAGAAATTATGTATTAATGTATCTATGTTTTATGGTTATATATATGATACATCTATGTTATATTATTGGATATTTTATCTATCTCTGTACATTTATTTATTATATCTTTGTTCTCATTTCATGTCGAAAATAATCTGGATCAGTGGTATCAGAGCAAGTTGCTCTTGATCGTTTTTCAGTGCATGTCCCCGATGAGGTCTAAGTATAGAAAGTTGGGTCTTGAGCTTGTATCTATTGAGGACAATCACTCTCGCATTCCCAAGAAACCCTCTATGGTAGAATAAAAGAAAAAATATAGAGAAAATGATCATATTAATATGTTACATGAGAAAGCTCTCATGCGACAAAGGGATGAAATGATGGAGAAATTTGCCCACATCCTTCAACACATGTTGATAACAACATGCGTGTATTCATCAAGCGACCACTTTGGAGGCACCTCTCCTTTCAAGTTACAAGTTAATTTTTATATTCACGTATTTTGAAGGTCAGATAGATGTGAAAAAAATGGTTAAATCTGCTAGAAGATTATTTCTCTCTTCACAATTTTACGACAGGGAAAAGATCACTTTCACACTCCTTAAGGATCCCCCTCATGTCAAACATTGGTGGGAAACTTACTAGGAGAAAAGCTGCACATAGGAGTCTAGACTATATGGGGTTGAGCCCACTTGAGATTTTTTTGTTGATGCAGTTAAGGAAGAATATTACCCCGTTGGTAACTATGATGACCAATATATGAGATGGAACACACTGCAGCAAGAGAGGGGACAAATAGTGTCATATTTCACAAATAATTTCCATACCTTGTTCACCAATATGGGTATCAAAGACTTCGAGTGACATCTACTTCTGAAATACCGTGGGGATCTACATATATATGTCCAAACCGAAATGGATTTTTTGGACATCTCATCACTAGGAGTTGCCTATCGATATGTTGTCAAAATTGAGCAGAAATTTGTGCACCAGAACAAACAGGAGTTCGGGTATGCAAATCCATAAAAACCAAAGTATTTTAAATATGACCCTAACAACTAGCCTCCAGAAAACCATTCCAAGCCATAGGAAAAGAAGGGTAACAGAAAGACGAAGAAGGACACTGGAAAGTGGTGTGATTTCCACAAAATCCCCTGGCACAAAACTGATGAATGTTTCTCAAAACAATCATTGGTGTCCGAGATCAAAGAAAAGGAGTCGAACACTGATTTAGAATCTAATTCAGAAAATGATGGGAGAAGACAGATCATCGATGTAGACCCCACTGCTACTTTCACAACCACAACAATTCAACCAGAAGAACTAGCAGATCCCGAAGAGGGGGAGCACCTTTTTCATTCATAGGTGTTGGTGAAGGGGACCCTGCTGCATTTTATTATTGATAGCGGAAGCCAGAAGAAACTCATATCAACAGAGGTCATCAAATAGTTGGGATTTTCGACAACACCACATCTGCAACCATACAATATCGAGTGGCTTCACGAAGGATGAGATATCTGTTTTAGCCAACAATGTCGATTGTCATACGACATCCATCCCTTCATAATAAGAGATTAACATGCAAACAATTTTCAAAGAATAAAACAAGCCACTATGGCTTCATTCTTTAAGACAAGAATTGATCTGAGATAAACTATAGTGCATGAAAACACAAGAAAAAATACCATTTGCAATAATCATTTTTGGTAAGTACAACCAATACCTACTATAGATATTCTAAGTATTTCATATTTAGTAATAGAACACATTTAAATGAAATAAAGTTTATTTACATTATTGAAATATTTAACTCCTTTAGCCTACAAAAGAACACCTAACAACCCTTTTCATTTTATGCTTATGAATTCCCTATATTGGTGTACATGTGTTACATCCAGTGACTAACAAAAGCATTTCATGAGCATATGGTAGTCAAAACCCACTTCTCAAACTCTTCTTTGAATGATAGTCAAATCAAATACATGAACCATAATTTCCTAAAGAGACACCATATAGTCTATTACAATTATGAATCCAAAGAATACTTAATTGCGTCGATAGGCATCCCTATCTCGAAAACCCGGTGCCATATTTTAGAGTCTTTTTATTAAAAGTATTATGTTTATGTTCCATATTTAATGAAAACAAATTTTGTTTGTTTATGCTGATAGGAGTCCCTATATCGGAAATGGGGTGCCAAATTTTAGAGACTTTTTATTAAAAATATTATATGTATAATCCAGATTTAATGACACATAATATTCTTCGTTGTCACTATTTAGTGGATGGCTATGATTAAATTTACTAGCACATATGCATCAGTAACGAATGGTGAATGACGATAGGGATCACCGTCCTATGTCTATCGACATCACCAATGATTACAGATGGGATGTACATTAAGTAAACAATTATACCTGTATTAAATAAAAAAAGAACATTTAGTGTACTCACATTATCTTACTCTTTTACTGTAATTTCTCATATGATAGGGGCGATCAGGATGTGCGTTCACCAACCATTATATGTAATGAAATTTTTGTAGAGGAAAGCATGGTATTACAAAGGATATTACATAATTATATTTAAAGGAGTTTAAAATTCTTTATAAAACAAAAATACAATTGATTTTGATTTTATAATTAATACAATAATTTTTAAATTTTATAAAAATATTGCCAATGATTCAATTAAGTAGGTGATGAGTGTTGTTGCACATCTGCTATTTGTACCACTAACACACAATCATTGGTCTATGGCCAAGACAAGAAAGGTCTTGAATTTGAAATCGTACAACCAAAATCTTGAATTGTTTTATGAGTATCGTGCAATCCAACACCAAATCAAAGAATATAGATGGAGAGATATGTACAAACATAGGTAGACAGATACATAGAACTTGATGCGGCCCCCCTTCCCTCTTAGGGATTCTGTGACCTCCCATTCTTGGATCTTCAATTTACTCGAGCCGAATTAGCTCTTCGGGCCTTCAACAAGCCCTGAACAATGACACACAGGTCTCTTTGATGTTACCTACTGGTCTGAGTTACCTACAACCCTTCTCTATGATGCTTTTGGAAATACCAAACTTGTGAGTGCTAGCCCCCTCCATGCTAGACTCTTTCTACTATGTGACCACAGGCTGTGACCATGGCCCATCTCTTCGTAACTTCGGGCTTTGAAAATATCATGACCTACGTCTTTGGTTCTTTCTGAAATGCTTTTTACCGAATGCATAGATTTCTACCGCATGTCCACCTGGATCTGACGGTCCATCTATATTTCTAGGTTTCACGACTTCACGATAATTCCACCTTGTCCACACACAATGTTTCTGGACCTCTATCTCCCATATTTTCTAATCCGCTGCCATGTATCCTCCTCGCAGCCAATGGTTAGGATTTGCTTCGTAACTTCGCGACTTCGACGATCCCGATTCTTAACACTTTAAAATACTCCGAACCACGGAGAGTCGAAATACTCCACAGCTAACCTTCATGCAACGTTCGCTAGATCTGATGGTCTAGAATGATCCCGATCCTTCTTGGACGGATCTTGCTCATTAATTCTGGGAAACCTTAAAGGATTTCTCCCTTTGAATATTTCTCGCCACTCCTCCTCTTGAGCTTGTTCTTTCTCGAACTTTTTCCTCCTTAGAATGTTCTCTTCGACACTTAGTCGAACTACAGCCTGTGCACGCCTTGCAACAGGTCTTCCTCCACACTTAGCTTCTATGTGGATGACTTTCACTACTCCTCTTGAGCTTCTGAGTCAGAAGACTCTTTCGTGCACTCCTTGCGGACAATATGCACTCTCTGCATGCAATGCTCCAAGTTACCTCTCTTGGACTTGCTTCTCCCAACACTCTGAACTTCTTAGAACGATTCCTTTGATACCCAAATAAGTATCAATTCTGTGCATACCTTGCGACCAAGCTCCTTCAGCTTAACCTGTTGAAGGCAACTGTGCACTCCTTGCAACAGTTCTTAAAGGCTCAATTAGTTCCTCTTGAACAATACTAAATTGAGTGAGGTTCCTCCTACACGCACTCTCAAACTATCACTATTGAACTTTCTGAGTCAAAGCAGACTCTATCACACATGCCTTGCAGACACTATGCACTCCTTGTACATATAAATTTCAAGTTATCTCTTCTGAGATTATGAGTCAATAAAGAATTTTCCACGCACACCTTGCGGACACTATGCACACTTGCACTTGCTCGTAGAAGAGAAACAATTGAAACTTATATAAATATTCATACATTCATACATTCAACCATGTAAATGCATTCATAAACATAAGAAATAACAAAGAATTGCAATTAAACAAAAAGTATATCATTCATTCATTCATTCAGATCGACATAGTAACACCAGACATTTGGAACAATGCTCCTCTAGTATATTCATTCAACTGTTATATAGATGGGTTCATACAATGTTTTTCTGTAGCTCTCAACTCTCATCTGGAATGGCAACATCTATCAACAACTAGAATGCCAACAACCTCTTCTGGGAAACAATACAAGGCTTTATACAAGAGGGGCTCTTCGAGCCTTTCCCTCCAACTACTCTAGATCTATCCTATCGAAATAAAAGCATTAAACTACTTAGGATTTATTACAATAATGTTTTTGGACAGACATATAAGATCAAACACATCGAATCTATATTGCACACAACTTCATTAAAATAAAATACATTGTCCAACGATCTCATGTGATCATCCAGCTCCAAAACATTAAAGATGTTCTTTAATTACAATCCTTTCAAAATATTTACATGATATGCCACTTTAAAATTCAAAATTCACTTCAAAATGCACGCTAGTGCGCTTAGTCGTCTTCCACTCATGCTTTGTTGGCGATGCTCCTACATCATACTCCTCTGGCTAAAAAAATTCATGGATTCCTATCCATGAGTTCCTACACTGACATTCCATTCTTCTAAATATCCACTTCGTTTACCCAACTTGTGTCTTCTATTGGACGTCCTGTCCACTTTACCAAATACTCAAAATATGTCTTTCTCTTGGTCTTCTTACCAATTCGCCGATCTACGATTTTCTCCATCTACAGATTCTCTGCTAAAGGCATTTGTTTTTCCCATTGAATCTCTTTCTGGTCTTCTGATCCTCTGGCTCCATCTACCCTGTAAGGATGCATGTTTGCAGTATTGAATATGGGCAATATACCCACATCTTATGGCAGCTCTATCTCATAAGCATTGTCATCAAATTTTCTTAGGATCTTGCACGGTCCTATCTATTGGAGAAATTTCTATTTTAAACACACTACTTCAGTGGGAGTTAACTGACTAGTTCTATTTTAGAGTTTCTATTTTTACCATCACTATTATGCATGCATGCATTTCTAAGGAAAACTAACTACTTGATTGTTTTTCTTAATTATGGAAAGTTTTTCCCTATATATGAGTGTATTCCACTCATTCATTGTATTATATTGATCATGATCTATGTATCAATCATCAGCTCATTGGAGTAGTGTGAATATATTTTCTCATTCTTCCATATTGAATCTCTCTTCCTTTCTTGATAAGATTTGTTTGTACTTTCTTTAGATAGATCTCTTGTGCAGGTTCCCATGAAACAATGACATGATATCAGAGCTATGCTTCTTGGAGCAAGCCAGACAAGCCAAAGAATAAGGAAAACCAGAGTTTTGATGAGCTAAATCTGTGGTCGTACCTTTCAGCAGTTATTCCTCCCAAAATATTACTTTTTGAGGAAACGGCCCAAGAGGAGAGTAAATCGGCCCATTTTGGAAGTGGATTTTCAACAGTCTAGCGAGATTCTTCACCATTTTCTCATAAAGTATACCGCAAGATAGTCTCCTGAAACTAATATGAAATCGTGGTTGTACCTTTCTACAGTGATTTCTCCCAAAAATATTAAGTTTTTTAGGAAACGACCCACGTGAGAAGTAAATCGACCCATTTTGGAAGTGAGTTTTTAACCATTTGGAAAGATTCTTAACCATTTTCTCAGAAAGTAAGTTGCAAGATCATTTCTTGAAACTGATACGAATTTTCAGTTAAAGTCTCATTTCTGTCGTGATTTCTTAATTTTTCACTTGCAGATTGAGAGTAAATTTTTAGGGGTTCTTAGAAACAGTGGGAGAGATGGATATGACAACTATTATATAGTCAAACTTGGTGGTAATCCTCACACCATGAAATTATTTTGATTGGAATCCCAAGGCGACATTTCAACTCAAAAGAAAAGGACTATTTAATTTGACGATGGCGACAGAAATAGAACCTACATCAATGATTGAGAATATGAGATGGGCAAATCGTAATGAAGAGGCCACATAACTACTTCTTGAGTTAATATCCACTGATTTGTGGTTTCATGTTGCCGCATGCAAGACTCCAAATGAGATCTGGACCACCTTGGAAGGACTCTTTGGAAAGCAGGATGAGATGCGAGGTCATATGCTTGAGGTAGAGTTGAATACCTTAGGCCCTAAAACTTTTGATAATATACAAGATTTTTTTAATAAATTTAAATATTTGCTATCAAGCTTGGTTGAATTTGATATTGACAAGTCTACACAAAAGAAAAAACTTATTCTAACAATCTTGGCTAAGCTAGGACCATAATACACTGTATATGTCTCCAATTTCCATTCTGGCAGGTGTCTTTTTGGAAGAAATTGGAAAATGCCTACGTTGGCTCAGTTCATTGATTCTCTTACACAAAAGTAGACAAAACTCATACAGATGGGCCTCATGAAATATCCCAAAGCACATGAACTCACCATGCATGATGGAAAAGGGTCATACAATTAGAAATCGAAGCATAAACGAAAGGAGTTATTACATCCAAAGTAAAAAAAGGAGGGATATTCCAAACCCTTCAAGGATTCTTTAGGTTCCAAAGATTCTTCAAATTCCAAAGGGAAGAAGAAGAAGGGAAAACAATGCATATATTTCAATAAACCGAATCATGAAGAATCCACATGCATGAAGAAGCAGATCGATCTTTTGACACAGGTACTTCAGAGGAATAACCTTGGAGTCTTCATTCCCGAAGGAGTCAATAAGAAGAAGGACGAAGACCATGCGGCTAAGAAAGGTAATCATCATGCTTTGGTTGCAATTAATTCCTCATCTGATTCATGGATTATAGATTCTGGTGCATCACATCATATGGCAACTAAAGAGGATTTTTTTACTTCTTTGAGTTCATGCTCTAGACCTCCTATTCTCATTGGGGATGATACTCCAATAGTGGTTGCAGGAGAGGGAAGAGTGGAACTCCCTAATGGAAATTTTGAGAATGTATTACATGTTCCAAATCTTTCTATAAACCTACTCTCAATTTATCAGATCACTCAAACAGGTAAAAGGGTTGAATTTACATCAGATTCAGTTACTGTACTTGACATGCATGACAGTTCTATTATTTTAGTTGGTGAGGTAGATCAAAAATCAAGGTTGTATAATTTCACTAAGTTTACTGAATATGACTCCTCTTTTCTACTTAAACATGCCAATGATAGTAGTAGAGTATGGCATGAGATATTTGGTCATTTAAACTTTAGGTACATGCAACGACTTTCCAAGCAAGGAATGGTCAAAGGCTTGCCATACATTCACTTTTCTGAAGGGGTTTGCCAAGGATGCATTCTTATCCTCTTCCTTGGAACTTCTTCACAGTGATCTCATGGGTCCATTTCCACATCCGTCCATCAATAAAGCAAGGTATGTTCTTACATTTATTGATAATTACTCGTGCTATACTTGGGTTTATTTTCTTAGAAAAAAGTCTGAAGTTTTTGAGCATCTCAAAGACTTCAAAGCTCTAGTAGAGACACAAACTGGGAAGAAAATCAAGATCCTCCATACAGACAATTGGGGGAAGTATATCAACAAAGATGTTCATAATCTTTTTCGTGAAGATGGTATCCAGTTGTAGCACACAATTCCATAGACTCCACAATAGAATGGAGTTGCTGAAAGGAAGAACAAGTCTCTCAAGGAGATGTCCAGCTGCATGTTGCATGCAAGATCACTTTCTTCCAAGCTTTGGGTTGAGGCACTTAATTGTGCTACTTACTTACATAAAAGATCACCTCACAGATTTGTTGAGGATATGACACCTTTTGAGGCTTT
The DNA here is from genome assembly GCA_010110895.2 of Picea sitchensis. Taxonomy (NCBI): domain Eukaryota; kingdom Viridiplantae; phylum Streptophyta; class Pinopsida; order Pinales; family Pinaceae; genus Picea; species Picea sitchensis. The sequence continues at coordinate 72,448 of SNQJ01S0043817.1, forward strand.
GACATGTGACAAGCCAGATGTCACACACTTCTGCATATTTGTATCTAGAGCATGGGCCCATATTCCTTCTGAAAAGAGGAAATCCTTAGATCCACAGAGCGAACCTTACATCTTTGTGGTATATCCAGATGATGTGAAGGGTTACATATTGATTGATCCCTCTATAGACCGGCTCATCATTGAGCGCACTCTTCAATTTGAGGAGAGTCCTTTCCATGCACCTCCAGTGCAACATGTGTAGTGTACCAATTGCTCTGATACCAATTTGTAGTGTACCCTTCACTACCCAGGTTCACCCAACCTCTCGCTTTACCATTCATTACATGGATTTAAAAGAAACAAATGCATTTAACCAGAATTAAACACACTTAACAACTCATAATTAAAATATGTAAGATGCGGTTATAAATTAATCATTCCATAGCGTTTATCATTAATTCATTCACCCAACGGAAAACATGATACAAAGCGACCTGTGATCATGTCAAAATGTGATAAACATAACTTCGAGATTACTTATCTTTTATCTGTTGTAGAAAGCACCAACCAAGTCGAGGCCTTCCACGAACCTCCCGATAGTAGACCACAACGTTCATCGGCTCAGCGATTAGGTCACCAGAAGGACCGGGGCTCCGCAAGGCAAGGAATCTAGACTTAGGTTGAGGTTACAGGGACCTCTTTATACACATTCACCGGGGAAAGGATTCTCGAGGAATCTCCAGCTCAGCGCACCTGAGACCCTCATTCCCCACGTACTGTTCCGCGAGGAGAGTGCACCTTCTCTATCGCATGGACAGTCCTTCGGTTTTGATCTCCCTTACCGCCAGGTTACGGGGAGCAGACTGGACCGAAATTCTCTAGGCTCTATGGCAGCTTCAAGTTTCCTTCAAGGAGTTCTCTCCTCCCTCTACACACTCTCACCGGAGATGGCTCGCAGACCAACAGCCTCCACAGCGGTCGGCCTGGCGATAGTCACATCAATCCGCGGAAAACACCAGACAAAGGCCTTCTCAAAAGGGATTCAACTATCGCGGGATAATCTCCACAACAATGTTTCACCGGAGCGGGGACTCCCCGCATACCGGTGGCTGTTCACCGAATAACACCGAGACACTTCCACTCAATTCAGCCCAGGCTTCTCGTTCAGGGAACACACACGGGTTCCTCGGAGACACGGGATTTCTCAGGGACCAACACAGACTCCACGCTCGATGGATAGGGTGTTCATGGATTCTTGAGGACAACACAGGTTTTCCTCCCTATATCGGGATTACACACAGGTCTCCTCCAAACTGGCCTCCACGGCTCAAGCGATGCAGTTGGTGGATCGAGCCCTTCGGCTTCTTTGCTTACGTTTTTATTTTCAGCCGCAAAGATGGGCCTTGTCGCCACGGGAGCGCACGCGTTCCATCCGTACACCTTCCTCCCCACCGCGGGAAATCCGTGTCCTTATAAAGGACTTAGGATAAATAATATGCGCATGAAATAACGATAATGTTAAATATTATTTCCAGTCTAAACTGACAGCCTAGTCTCAACACTTAGGCCCTTTCCCCACCTTCCAGCTGGTTCGCCTTGCCCCACTCTGTGGGCCTTTCCGGTCCCCTTCATCATTCATGGTGAGTAGATGCGCGGCGTGTTTATATTTTATTCAGATGACCTGCATACATACAAGTACATCAGCGGGCTCCTGTCCTTCAACACTTAAGCTCCCTGACTAAACAAAACTCATAATCCTACTGGCTTATTCAAAACTTGGCTCCGCCATTATAGAACATATTTACAGTGCGTTTTCGCTGTCGAGGGTTTATAAAGATTTCGGTAGCAGGGACATTACAATCCGTCCTTATTTTTTGCCGCGTCTCGGTGCAACTTACAACTGCTTTTGTTTCCTTCAAAATTTTTCAAAGATGTCGTTGCTTCGCGCGCCAATATCTGTCTCCATGTGGCTTCCTCGAGGACCGTGCAGGTCCGCTGGATAACTACAGAGCTCTATGAAGACTACTTGTTTTCTATCAATATCGCTTTATGATACTTGCGGGCTATGCAGTTCCACGAGATCCGCAGTCAATCGATAAAATGATTAGCATGGTACATATTTCTTAAGTAGCGAAACATGAAACACGTATGCTGCAGTCATAGATGCGAGTAATGCAAGCATGTATGCAAGCGGCCCGTCCTTTCAGGGATCTCAAATGGCCCACAAAGAATCTTCTAACGCCAATTTGGTATAACTTCTATTCAGAGACTCACCGCTTGCTTTCCTTTCAGAGACTTATGGTCACCCTTTGAATTCTCTGGGTTACGTTACTATCGGTAACTTTTTACGCCTATCTGGGCCGACCTTCGGTCTGTTTGGTTACGGTATCGATCTTCCATCTCTTTGAGTAGTTCGGGTCCAACTCGTTACGTCCATTTGGATTATCGGCTCAGCTGAGTGTTACTTTCTACCATGCGATTAGCCGAATGGGCTCATCTTGAGGAGATGCATGTACCACATTATTGTAAGCAAGTGAATTATACCAAATGCGGGTAGTCTTCCCACTTTGATGGTTTATCCATCACATTACATTCTCGACATATCTTGATTACTCTGTTTTACTCTTCTGTCGTCCATCGGACTTCGGGATGGTATCTTTATCTTGAGGATTCCGGTCGTTCGAATCCTTTGAGCTTGATCCTTTCAAGAAATTTGTGGTGAATTTCGGGTCCCTATCGAACACAATTGTCTTAGGAATTCAATACCAAGCGTGCAACTTCTTTTTAAAGATATCCAGCAACATCGCTGCTCGTAGATTTGGTTTTCAATGATGGAATAAAATGGGCTGACTTTAGTAAGCTTATCCCACCACCGCCATGGTGAATCATCTTTGCTTACTTGTTGAGCGATCCATTGATAAAATCATGGTTATCACCTCCATTTCCTTTCGGGAATAGGTAAAGTACGCAACAACCTGTTGGGTATGCGTACTTTCGACCAACCGATACCGAATTCCATACATCTGGCGTGTATTCAGCAATTTCCTTCTTCATGCGGCCAAAATAATGGCTTTTTATTGCTTCCCGCAGTCTTTGTTACAGGATGACGGCATAAGTCACGTATACATTTCTTTTGAATTACCCACGACTTCAATTCGTACCCAGGATGACCAGCATAAGTCACATTATGCATTTATTTTAGAATTTCCAGCTTCAATTCTCTGTCCTTAGGTACATATATTCTGTTCTTATATAGCAGTAGACCATCAGTTCCCAAAGCATAACCTTTCTCAGTCTGTGGTCTTTCCTGCTGCTGTAGCTTTGCTACCAGATTTCTGTATTGCAAATCAGCACTTGTAGCCTCCACAATTTTGTCTTTCAACTCAGTTTTATACATGCTAATGGCTGTAGCATGTAACTCATGCACTTTTCTGCTGAGTGCATTAGCCACCTTGTTGTCTTTCCCTTTGATATACTTGATATCAAAGTCATATTCACAAAGAAATTCCAGCCATCTAATTTGTCTCGCATTTAAGGTTGGCTGATCAAATAAATATTTCAGACTGTTGTGGCCTGTTCTTAATTCAAATCTCTTGCCCATGAGGTAATGTCTCCATTTCCTCAATGCGTGGACAACTGCTGCTAGCTCTAAATCGTGAGTGGCATAATTCTTTTCATGCTCTTTTAGCTTTCAGGATTCATAACAAATTACAAATCCCTCTTGGCTGAGAAATCCTCCCAGCCCCTCCTTACACGCATCCGTGCACACTATGTAATCCTTACTTGGATCAACAATCTTCAGGATTGGAGTACTCGTTAGCAGCTGCTTCAATTGCTGGAAGTTGTTCTCACATTGTTCAGTCCACTGGAACTTCTTTTCCTTCTTTTGCAAGGAAGTTATAGCATGAGCTATCCTTGAAAATCCAGCTATAAACCGCCTATAATAACCTGCCAGACCCATGAAGGATCTAACTTCTGTTACATTTCTTGGTGCTGGCCACTCTTGAATGGCCTTTACCTTCTCAGGATCCACAACAATCTCTTCCTCAGATATAATATGTCCCAGATAATGGATCTGCTTTTGGTAAAATGAGCATTTGCTCAGTTTTGCATAAAGCTGGTGTTCTCTCAACACCTGCAGCACCATTCTAAGATGTTGTTCATGTTCTTCCTCTGTCTTGGAG
>SNQJ01S0043817.1:76620-112076 GCA_010110895.2 Picea sitchensis
CCCTGGCCTAACAAAACTCATAATCCTATAGCTTATTCAAAACTTGGCTCACCAGCCTATAGAACATATTTACAATTTGTTTCATACATCAGGTTTATAAAGGGCTCGGCCTTGGGGACATTACAACATGTAGAGAATCTTGTGCTTCCATCAGTTCCATACATCAGAGATGATTATTCCACACACTCAGATGCTACATATGTAGACATAGATTTAGAGGATTATGTACATGTAGATGAGCAGGTAGTACAGCCAAATGAGGAGGCAATGTCAGAGCTTTAGAAAATTCCTAAGTGGGCACAGTCCACTCTTCATGCAGTAGGCAACCTTGCAGGGGATCCATTGGATTCGAGGATGACTCGATCTCAACATGTGGATCATTCCCATGTATTTTCATCTTCTGAACCAACGATGCCCATGCATTGCTATATGGTTCAATATTCCGATCCATATACCTACAATGAGACTATTGGCAATCCACTATGGAAAGCAGCCATGTAGGAGGAGCATGGCTCTCTCCTAGAGAATTAGACTTGGGATCTGGTTCCACTTCCACCAGGGAGGAAACTTGTCAGATGCAAATGGGTTTACAGGACCAAGAGAGTAGCATATGGTCAGGTGAGCAGTTACAAATCCAGATTAGTTTCAAAAGGATTTCAGCAGATTCATGGGATAGATTATGATGAGACCTTTGATCCTATAGAAAAGATGGACTCCATTCGCTTGGCTCTAGCCATTGCAACAACAAAAGGATGGGAAGTTCACCAGATGGATGTGAAGAATTTTTGTCTTCATGGTGACCTTTCAGAGGAGATCTACATAGATCAACCACAGGGGTTCATTCATAACTCATATTTAGTATGCATACTAAAGAAGTCTCTCTATGGCCTCAAGAAAACACCTAGAGCATGGTATGAAAAGATGGATTCTTACTTACTTTCACATGATTTTGTTAGATCTAAATCTGATTCCAATGTTTACATGTTGATGGCTACTAACTCTATGATGATATTAGTACTCTATGTTGATGATATTTTGATCACCGGTAGATCTTCTTCATCCATTGATATGGTCAAAGATATTTTGTATGACAGGTTCTCTATGATGAACATGGGTCCACTACACTTATTTCTTGGTCTTGAGATTAGTCAGGATGCTTTCGGCATCAAACTTTCTCAGGCTAAGTATGTCAGGGATCTTCTAGATAGATTCCACATGACATATTATAAGTCTACACCTACACCCTTCTTATCTGGGATCAGACTTGAGGATGGTGGGGATACACCATTAGTGGACAACACTTTGTATCGACAGTTGGTGGGGAGTATTTTATATCTCACCGAGACCCGTCCAGATATATCATATGCGGTGGGAGAAATTTCTAGATACATGAAGGAACCCCATGATCTGCACTAGAAGGCTGCCAAGCGCATCCTCAGATATGTTCAGGGCACCATGAGTTATGGAATTCACTATGCAGCTGGTTGTGCATTAGATCTCATATGCTTCACAGATTTAGATTGGGTTGGGGATAGAAAAGATCGCAATTCCATGTCCGGGTACACTCTCATTTTGGGGTCAAGCCCAATTTGTTGGTCAAGTAAGAAGAAATCGACCATTGTTTTTTCTTCCGTAGAGGCCGAGTACTAAGGAGTAGTAAACTGTGTCATTCAAACACTTTGGCATCAGTACTTCCTTACCGAGCTTGGTATCCAGTTTCACTGTCTGACTATCATATGGTGCAAGAATCAGAGTACACTGAGATTTTGTACAGATCCAGTACAACGACAACGAACCAAACACATTGAGGTCCACATCCATTTCATCATAGATTTAGTACATGACAGGATCATTGATTTGTAGTTCTGTCCTTCCTCTGAATAGATTGCTGACATATTCACCAAGACATTCACTGAGAAAAAGTTTTAGACATTGCGGGATCGTCTTGCAGTGAAGAACACAATTGCCTAGCAACTTCCTTTTCTTATTTTGATACATTGTCCTTTGAGGGGGGGGGTTTGTTCCCACGTGGTTTTTCCTCTTTCCTCATTTTTTTTTCTGGTATTCATTAGTTTCATTGTACATGAGTACCTAAAATGGCCTAGTAGTCGAGACTCATTTTTTACTCCATAGTGATGTTCAGGGTGGGTGTTGGAGAAATTTTTATTTTCAACACACCAGTTTAGTGGGAGTTAACTAACTAGTTCTATTTTAAACTTTCTATTTTTACCATCACTATTATGCATGCATGCATTCCTAAGGAAATCTAACTTCTTGATTGCTTGTCTTAATTATGGAATGTTTTTCCCTATATATGAGTGTATTCCACTCATTCATTGTATCATATTGATCATGATCTATGTATCAATCATCAACTCATTAGAGTAGTGTGAATATATTTTCTCATTTTTCCATATTGAATCTCTCTTCCTTTCTTGATAATCTTTTTCTGCACTTTCTTTAGGTATATCTCTTGTGCAGGTTTCCATGAAAAACTGAAACTATCTTCTTCAACTTTAGTTTATTATATGTTCCTCTTGGGAACCTCTACTTCCTGAGATGTGCTAGAATTTGATCTCCCACTTCAAATTGAATTTTTTTCCTATGTTGATAAACTCTACATTTATATTCAGTTTTACTCCTCTGCAACTACTCTTTGATCTTATTATGAAGCTCCTCCATTTCTACATCGAATTCTTCAGCTCCAGTGCTCCTAAATTCATTCTGCTCCAAATCTCTTAATGATGACACTACCCTTGGATTCATTTCATATACTATTTGAAATGGGCTCTTTTTGGTACTTCTTCTTACTGATTCATTGTATGCAAACTCTTCTTGTGCTAGAATCTAATCCCACTAACTATGATGTTCAGTGACCAAACTTCTCAACAAATATCCTAAACTCTGGTTTACCACCTCAGTTTGTCCATCTGTTTGAGGGTGATATGTAGAACTAAAGGATAGTTATGTTCCTAGTTTCTTCCACAACATTCTCCAAAAATGACCAACAAATTTGGTATCTCTCTCTGAAACAATACTCTTGGGAAATCCATGAAGTATCACAACTTCCTTGAAAAACAAGTTAGCAACGTGCATTGCATCACTAGTCTTCTAGCATGGGATAGAGTGTGCCATCTTTGAAAATCTATCAACTACCAAAAATATGGAATCACTTCCTCTTTGCGTTTTTGGAAATCCCAACATGAAATCCATGCTTATTTCATCTGAGGGCCTCTCTGGAATAGGCAATGGTTGATACAATCCAGTGTTCTATCGCTTCCCCTTTGCATACTGACAAATATTACATCTTTTCACAAAATTCTTCACCTCTTCCCTCATAACTGGCCAATAGTACGAAATGTTCAACCGTGCAAACGTTTTGTCATGGCCAAAATGTCCTACTAGACCTCCACTATGCTTTTCCTTCAACAAATTCTCTCTCATTGAGCACTTTGGTATACACAACTAGAACCCTTTGAACAACAACCCATCCTAAATCAGATACTATGTCCACTGATTTTTTTCTCTAAGCACATGATTCACACACGCTTCATATGCTTCCTTCAAATCTGGATCATCACGATACATCTCCTTAAGGTGATCGAACCCCAAGGTTTTCACTTGAAATTCCTGTAGAATAAAAAATCTCCTGATCAATGAATCTACAACCTTGGTAGAATTACTAGAAATGTGTTAGCTAACAAAAGTGAAATTTTTCATAAACTCTATCCACTTATCATGTCTCTGGTTTAACTTCTCCTGTCTAGTTATGAATTATAAATCTTGATTATCGCTGTATAAAACAAACTCTTTTGGAGCAAGGTAGTGCCTCCATTTCTTCAAGGCTTGAATTATTGCATAAAACTCTTTATCATATGTGGATTACTTTCTCTTAGTATCGTTCAACTTTTCATTGAAATATGCAACATGCCTATTATCTTGGCTCAAGACCGCTCCAATTGCAACTCCACTCACATCACATCTCATTTGAAATGTCTTCCCAAACTATGGCAAGACCATAATCAGTTGTTTTGTTATCTTCTCCTTCAATATATTGAAGCTTTTCTCAACCTCTTCTGTCCATTTGAAAGACTTGTGTCTTTTCTTCACCGTATCCATCATCTGTGCACCGATCTCACTGAAATTTCTAATGAACTTTCGATTGAAAATCGTTAATACATGGAAGATTCTCACCTCAAATATACTCCTTGGTGATGACCATTCTCTGATTGCTCTCACCTTCTCAGGATCCATCTTCAATTCATTCAAAAAGATCACAAAATCCAAGTAAACGAGTTATGTCTTCATAAAAGAGGATTTCTTTAAATTTATCAGCAGCTTCTCACGCTGCAACCTCCTCATCACTAATGTTAAGTGCCTCTGATGCTCTTCTTCAGTTTTACTGAAGACCAATATATCATCCAGATATACAATCACAAACTTACCAATAAAATCTTTCAACAACTCATTCATCAACCTCATAAAGGTACTCGGGGAATTTGTTAAGCCAAACAACATAACAAGCCATTCATACAACCCCTCATTTGTCTTCAAGGTCGTTTTCCACTCATCACCTTCCCTCATTCTTATCTGGTGATATCCACTTTTCAAATCTATTTTTGAAAACTAGTTCACTCCACTTAATCAATCCATTAAGTCATCCATCATTGGCAATGGAAATATGTACCTAATGGTGATCTTGTTTATGGCTCTTGAGTCTGTACACATTCTCCATCCTCCATCCTTATTCAGACTCAACACAGTTGGTACTACACATGGACTCAATCTTTCTCTGACCAAACCTTTGTCCATCAAATCCTGGACTTGTCTCTTTACCTCCTCATTCTCTTGAGGTGTCCATCTTTACGCTTCTTTATTCAACAAACTTGCTCCTGGTATTAAGTCAATGTTATGTCTAATACTTATGATAGGTGGAAATGAGATGGGCAACTCATCCACTACAATGTCAGCAAAATTCTCAAACAGTTACTAAACTTCTAAACAAAGATCCTCCATAGAAGTACTTGTAAGGATAACTTTCGGCTTACTCACTACAACAAACTTCATCTCTTGTTCCTTCTTAACTTCATGTAGAAGTTCCTTCCCACTCATGAGAAGTATGCTCATGTTGGATTCTTCCTTTACTTTCTTCTCCTCAATCGACATCAACATGTGCGCCCTACCATTCTTCTCCAAAGTGTAAGCATTTTCCCCCCATCATGAATGAAATTCTTATCATACTGCCATGGTCTCCCCAACAAAACATGACATACATCCATGGGAATCACATCACATAGAATCTCGTCTCTATATCCTCCTATTTTAAATTGAACAAGGCATTGTTTAGTTACCGTTACCTGATGAACTTTCTATAGCCATGAGACCTTATACGGACTCAGATGTGCAGGTGTCTCCAAATCTAACTTCTCCACCATTTCTATGGATACTAAATTATCAGTTCTCCCACTGTCAATTATCACCTTGCATACTCTGCCTTTAGTATTGCAAATTGTCCTGAACAAACTATTCCTCTGCACTGTCTTTTCAACCTTTGGCTTTGGTTTTAAGAGAACTTTCTTCATCATCAAAGATATCCCATCTTCTGCACTTTTTTCTTCAACATTATGCTTCTACGCTTATGAAATGTGAGCTTCACCTCCTTCTTTCTTTCTCTCAGGGCATTCCCAAGACATGTGTCCTGTCTTTCCACAGGCATAACATTTCACTTCTCCTCCTCTACCTCTTCCTCTTTCTCAAGGAAAAGAGTTTCTACCACCACTCTATCTCTCTCGAGAAATTCCTCCTCTTTCAGAGTGACTATGTGGTTTCTCAGTCTCACCTTTGGGCTTCTGTGCCTTTTCATGGGAAATTCCTTTTCCTCTATTTAAAATTCTACCTTTTCTTCACTGACTTTGCTTTTGGGCCAACTTCTCTTATGCTTTCAACACTATTTAGTGACAACATGATTCACCTTTTTCTCTTCGTTGACATCTTCATAGTCAAAATACTTGTCCATTTCTCATATCCAGTCAAGCAATTATTCGACGTCCAAATTACCTTCATACATTAGGATGTTTATTTTTTCTCTAGCTCCCAAATTGAAAACTTCTTTCATCAAGTGTTCTACCACATCATCCTCTGCTACAACTTATTCAACTTCCACTTCTTCATTCTCTACATCACTGACGTCTCCAACATCAGGTGCTCTCCTTTGCATCATCTCCATAGCATCTAATCTTTCTCGTAGTTCTCTCATTTCTCGCTCCATAACTCGATTTGCTATAGGTGGCTCTGTAGGTCTCCTAGACGACATTGTGCTGATGTATCTGATACCACTTGATGATATCAGGCTACCTTCTCCGTTTCTTTTTCCTACAAAAATCAATTATGTGTCGGATCTGATAACACTTGATGGTATTAGAGTATCTCCTATGACCTACAGAAATTAAACTATGTGGCTCTGATACCACTTGATGCATCCCCCTGATGCAGGAGCATCGCCCACATCAAGCGGGCAACGCGAAAGCAGAGGACAGCTGGACAAGCCAACGGATTTTATTTTTGAATTTCACTTTGGAATTTATTGCGCGATCTTAAATGATTCATTTAAGAGACGACACACTTGTACATTGTAATGGAACTTGAGCGGATAAGCTCACGTCCTTAAGTAGATGAGGCATTTAATAGATTTAATGTAAAGTAGATAGAATATTTAATTCTAGATTTGATAGCTTTAGATCTCGAGAGGGAAACGGAATATATACACCCTCCTTTGTACATTTTATTATTATCAAGCATTCAGAAGAGAAGAGTAGCAAAGAAGTGTATGTAGAACCTCCATGTACAGATATTGAATTAATAGAAAAGCTTTGATTCAATTCCATGGTTGTGTTATTCTCTGTGTGTTGATGATATTATGCTCATGAATGTTTGCTTATTGTCATACATTTTCTTTTATATGTTGTGTATGTGATTTCATGGTTGAAGTGAAGTTTGGGAGAACGAGGAGTTAGTTTCAATTGTTTCTCTATCTTGAACCAGAGAATTCCTGCAAGGAGTGCAGTTGAATTTGTCCGCAAGGAGTGCGTGACTGCAGGGTTCAAGTTGGGATAAATTTTGTTCTAAGTTCTCCAAAGTGCATATTTGGCACCCGAGCTATGCAAGGCATGCACAAGCTAGACGAAGACTCAGAGTTGTGATTCTGAGCAAAGGGGATTGAAAGATTTCTGCTGCAGGAGTGCGCAGGATTGAAGACTTCAACACTTAGCGTGTTTGAAGATTTGCCGCAAGGAGTGCGTGCAATAGCTTCTTTCTGAGGGAATCGAAGTCGTGAAGCTCAGGAAGGATAGGCCTTCAAAGTTGTTGAAGGACAGCGGAGAGAAGTTTCGCGTGAGAAGGTTGCAAGAAAGAGACGCAGGTTGACGAACGAGTCTCACGGAGAGACACTTCGTGTTGTGGATTGCGCAGGAGAAGAAACGAATGGACGAAATTCTCTGGGGATATTTTGTGAATCTCTGAGGGCCATTGGATCTTGCGGAGGCACAAGGAAGCTACAGTGAAGGAGTGAAAGAAGTTCGAAGCTCAGGAAGGCAGGAACCGTCGATCGGGATCACGAGGAGCTTGGGTTATACTCGTGGATCGGCATATCGGGAGTTCGGAAGGTAAGACTCTAACTTTACGCAATGAAAGTCACGAGAAGTGAGAGGTGTGACATTCCAACGATTGCATGGATAGTGTGGGCCAACGCAGGGTGACGTGGCAGGTGACACGAGATATCAGGAGTTTGGCATCTCGGGCATCGGGAGTCGACGAGGGAATTATTAGACCTCGCGAGTAGCGAAGTTGCGAGGTAGCGATATTTTGACATCGGCGTCTCGGGCCTCGGGAGTCGAGGAAGAAGTCGTTTGAGCTCGCGAGTGGCGAAGTCGCGAGGAAGCAAGGTCCCGAGGTTCGACATTTCGGCTTATCGTGTATCGGAGTTTGGAAACTCAAGCGCTTGGAGTCGCAAGTAGCGAGTAGCGATATAACGAAGTCCCGATAGGACAAAGGGAGAAAGTTAGAGATTGACCGGCGCATCGGGTCTCGGAAAAGCCGAGAGTATATTGAGCATACGTGAACTTGCGAAGTTCCGATCCTCAGACAACAAAAGAGAGGATCGCGTGTGAAGTGAACTGTGGGTGCAGATCTTCCGATTGGGAGATAGAAGAACCGAGAAGTTCTTCGGGCCATAGAGAGAAAGAAGGTCCTGGTGAGAGCGATCATGCTCCGAGGAGGGTGCGGTTGGAATCAACCCCCTTCCCTCCTGGGTATTATGCGACCTCCCGGTCTTGGATCTTCAATTTACTCGAGCCGAATTAGCTCTTCGGGCCTTTAACAAGCCCTGAACAATGACACACAAGTCTCTTTGATGTTACCTGTTGGTCCAAGTTACCTGCAACCCTGCTCTTTGGCACTTTTGGCAACACCAAACTTGTGAGTGTTATCCCCCTCCGTGCTAGAATCTTACTCCTATGTGGCCATGGGCTGTGACCATGGGCCAACTCTTAGTAACTTCAATATTCAAAAATATCACAACCTTCATCTTTGGTTCTTTCTGAAACAATTTTTATTGAATGCGTGGATCTCTACCACATGTCCACCTAGATCTCACAGTCCAACTATATTTCAGGGTTTCACGACTTTGCAAGAATTCCACCTTCTCCACACACAAATTTTTCGGACCTCTATCTCCTGGATTTTCTAATCTGCTGCCATGTATCCTCCTCGTGGCCAACGATCAGGATTTTCTTCACGACTTCGATGATCTCGCTTCTCAAAAATTCAAAATACTCTGAACCACGAAGTGCCCAAAGGCTTCACGGCTAACCTTCGTGCAAATTTCCCCAGATCTGATGGTCTGGAATGATCCCGATCCTACTTGGATGAATCTTGCTCGTTAATTCTGGGAAACCTTAAAGGATTTCTCCCTTTGAATATTTCTTGACGCTCCTCCTCCTGAGCTCGTTCTTTCTCAAACTTTTGCCTCCTTAGAATGTTCTCTTCGACTCTTAGTCGAATTACATCCTGTGCACGCCTTGGAACAGTTCTTCCTCCACACTTAGATTCTATGTGGATGACTTTCGCTACTCCTCTTGATCTTCTAAGTTAGAAGAGTCTGTCGCGCACTCCTTGCAGACAATATGCGCCCTCTGCATGCAATGCTCCAAGTTACCTCTCTTGGACTTGGTTCTCCAAACACTTTGAACTTCTTAGAACGATTCCTTCGATACCCAACTAAGTATCAATTATGCGCATATCTTGCGACCAACCTCCTTCAGCTTAACCTCTTGAAGGAAACTGTGCACTCCTTGTAACATTTCTGAAAGGATTAATTGGTTCCTCCTGAAAAATACGAAAATGAGTGAGGTTCATCCTACACACACTCTCAAACTATCTCTATTGAAATTTTTGAGTCAAAGCAGACTTTGTCATGCATGCCTTGCGAACGCTATGTACTCCTTGCACATATAAATTTCACGTTATCTCTTATGAGCTTATGAGTCAAAATAGACTTTGTCACACACACCTTTCAGACACTATGAACACTTGCACTTGCTCATAGAAGAGAAACAATTGAAACTTATCTAAATATTCATAGATTCATACATTCAACCATGTAAATTCATTCATAAACACAAGAAATAACAGAGAATTGCAATTAAACATAAAGTCTACCATTCATTCATTCAGATATACATAGTAACACCAGAAATTTAGAACAATGCTCCTCTGTTATATTTATTCAACTGTTATATACATGGGTTCATACAATGCTTCTCCATAGCTCTCAACTCTCATATGGAATGGCAACAACTATCAACAACTAGAATTCCAACAAACTCTTTTGGGCAACAATACAAGGATTTATACAAGAGGGGATCTTCGAGCCTTTCCCTCCAACTACTCTAGAGCTATCCTATCGAAATATAATCATTCAACTACTTAGGATTTATTACAATAAATATTTGTGACAAACAGATAAGATCAAACACATCAAATCTGTACTGCACGCATCCTCATTAAAATAAAATACATCCTCCAACGATCTTGTGCGATCATCCGGCTCCAAAACATTAAAGATGTTATTTAATTACAATCCTTTCAAACGATTTACATGATATGCCACTTTAAAATTCAAAATTCACTTCAAAATGCGCACTAATGAGCTTAGCCATCTTCCACTCGTGCCTTGCTGGTGATGCTCCTGCATCACAACTACATAAACTTGAATATCCACACAAATAGTGCACTTTCTCTAGATGTTGCTTCATCCCATGGAAGCCATAGAAAATTAAAATATCATCACATGCATCCATTCAACAAGATTTCTATTATATACATACCCATAAATATGAATTTCCTAAACATTGATGTTATTAACAATCCACAAATTTGTATAACCCTAAATTCAAATTACAGTTTTAGGATAATCCATCCATCGACTGATACAATAAATTTTAGAACGAAGATTGAGTTTTTTAAGCTTAGAATGAAGGGATACCAAAAGAAAAAGCTTCTGCTTCTATGAGAATGGTGTTGTTCTTAATTGGTAATCCCTTGAACATATTAGAATGGTGATGGTGCCCTTCTACTCAAATCCATTTTCCTCCTCGAATTCCTTGATAATATTGTCAAAGAATGGATGATTTATATACACCGATATTACAAAAGTTGTTGTCTTTGTCCAAATAAATGCCTTACTTTTGATTGGGCACTTGTCAAAAGTGTGTATTCTCATACACTTAAAAATGTGGGGTTTATTTCCAACCTGTATTTGGGATGAGTATGGTGGATTTGAACCTGTGGCTGAAAGCATTACAGAGTGTCTTGGATCCTAGGGGTTTGGCTCAACAATTATGGGTTGGATACACATTTGTGGCTAAAACCCACAACTCAAACAGTGACAACTCTAACCCTAAGGCCAAAACAGTGAAAACAATCGATCGCCAAAACATTGACAACCCTAAACCTAACCATAATCATAACTCCAAAACAATCAATATAAAACATCTTGCCAAAAAATTACCACAAAACATATTAAAAAACCTTCTAGAGCAACTCCTCCACCTTCACCTTTCGGGAGGATGATGTCTGATTCCACTTGTTTCTAGCTGAGTGGCTCGGGGTACTCCTTGAATTATTCATATATGAACTTGTAGAAAGAACCTTTAGGAGGCCTCGACTCGATGGTAAATTGCGCAACTAAATACAAAAATATCATTCATACTTTAGCACAAAAACTACCATATAATAAGAGAGATATACAAACATCATGTAATAGAACAACTCCTTGTTTTGAAATCGAACCCTATGATGGTTCTCCAAGAGGGATATTATTTGGTCGATTGTATAGATGAAACTTTACTACAAATGAAGGGGTTGTCCGAAGTATTTATGTGTGATTGAGTGGAATTGTTCGGCCATGTACACACCCCACAAACAATAAAATACAATAGTATAAAATTGGATGCTTTCTATGGACCCCCATGAACAATGTAGTAAAAAACTAAACATACACACCCCACGAATAATACTAAAAAAATAAACACATGCCATGCACCCCCCATGAACAATAAAATATCGTAGTAAAAATCAAGGAGCAGTGAATAAAGTGGGAATTAATAATTTGATCGATCATTATTATGATAATCACGTTAATCACCCTTTTTAATGACGAATTGCAATGTTTTTCCATGCAAGGAAGTTAATGGTTGAAATCGTAACCTTTCATTTATTATGATGATGAAGAATATTTGGAGCATATCAAATCATGTCCACCTAAATCACATATGTGATTAAAAGCTCATTAATTCTAGCTCTATTCAATAGGTGTATGCCTATTAACATAATTAACATGCTTGCATTTTATAAATGGTATGTTTGTCATTATTGGTGTGATTAACAGGTCCCTTGACACTTATTCTGCTTCTATTCATGTAGAAAAGTTTGTTTCATGTTCCTTTAGTTGGAAGATTGTGAGAGAGATCGAGAATATCAATGGAGGCTACGTATTTGTAATGCTCTCTAGCCTTTTTTTCATGTGCATTGTTCATATTTCCAGTTCCCAACTCCATTTAAATGAATGCAAAGACTATGTTCAAAGTGATTTTAGAATAGATATGGACACAAACTATCACAACGATTAGTACAACTATACAATTATGAGGAATTATTCTCATTAGCATAGACAAATAGTTATTTGTTTAGAGAGTGTGACGTACACATGAATTTACAACTGTTCAAATTTCTGTCCAACTTCAATTTCCCTACAAATTGTGGAGGTATCCTAAGTCTTGAAAGTTTAGTCTGCATTATGGTTGACACTCATTATGTAAGTGAATGGTTTCTTTATGGGTTTTCAATTTTGGTTTATTTGTTTGTAATTGGTCTTTTATTTTGTAGGGTTGGTTACATTATTTGCCTGTAGAATTTTAGGGTTGGTCTTTTCTTTTCCTAGGTTGTGTTGATGCATACAAGTTACATCTAACCCTATTTTGATTGTATGCATACAAGTTACATCTAACCATGTTTAGATATTTCATATTTGATATTTAACATGTAGAGTCCCTTCAAACACTACAATAGATAGAATTTGGAGTGAACGGGCCCTCCAAACATCGTTGTAGACAAATAGAGGAGTAAACACGATGAAGGTGGAAACACTAGTAAGGAAGACCTCCATGGGAGACAATTTATTGCTCGTAAGAATAATGACGCAGTCTATATCTCCAACCTTCCTTATGGACTGTAGCACTTCATTCATGCATGCCATAAAGGCATATCATTGTTCCTATATTTATTGTTCAAAATATTTTTATTCAATCAATATTTATGAAGTATTAATGGTACAAGGATATTTAAAATTATTTTAAGTTTTTTTTTCAATCTTATTTTTCAATTTTCTTTTAATCATAATTATTAATTTCAAATAAATTATTAAAAATAGTTGATATAGAAAAAATAATGCATTAATTTGAAGTGGAAAATGACACTTATCTGCATATATCAATCACTTTTAATAATGTGGTTTTGCTAGCATATGATGAGTCAGAAACTGATTACTAACCCACAAGTCGAAATAACTTTAAGTTTTATATGTAAATATTTTTATTTGACCTATACACCATGTTCCTCGATATCACCAATTATACTTGGATAAAGATTCTTCTTCGATTTTCTTCGAAGGTAACTTTAGTTAATAATCGGATTTAGTTCTCTAAAATTGGGATTGCATCCAAAACATTTTCTAGTTATGTTGTCATATATAGATGTATGTACCAATCCCCTCTTCGTCCTCCAATAACCACAACCTTTCCACTCAATATATTTTTAAAGTTATGAAATCATACAAGAACAAATCAATTACATTCATCAATATGTTTATCCAATCCCATATCAGATTATGACTAACCAAATTTTTCATTCATCTAAACTCTCAACTCATTGTAAACAGAAACAACATAACTTCTTTGAGCATTGTCTAGAATTTCATTGGTGTTTCTTACCAATGCTAATATATTTGAAGACGATATACAAAACTACTATACTATTTGAAGACGATATACAAAACTACTATAATGCTCAACCATTCAACCAATGTTATTGGGAATCCTATAATTCAATTATCCTAATAATGCATTGATCGCATATTTTTTGAAACTGTGTTCAATGTGTGCTAAACAAAAATGGTTATCATTTAGTTTAGGAGAGAAAAGGTTGCTCAAATTTTACTCTTTCCAACAAGCATAAAATTTATTTCCTCCAACACTTTTTTATAGTGCTAATAATTAATAATCTCATATCATAATTTAATTGAAGGTTTGTGGTTCAACTTTCCTGGGATATTAAATTGAACTAAGAAAAATTGTACATCTCTTTCCCTAGTATTCGCATGAATACTAAAAAGGAAACCATGCCCATAAGCATCATATAAAATTAATTCAACGAAAGAGAATACATAATCATAAGAAATGTCAAAAAACATAGAAATTTCTAATTTGTTTGCAAGCTAGAAAAAATCAACATGAATCTTTAATGGTGTCTCCATTTGAATTCACACTAATATACAACTAGGAAATTTCTAATTATTATCTTGTTTGCAAGATATAAAAATTCAATGCTCATTTTTCACTAGATACAACTAGGAAATGATAGAACTATGATAATTATATTGATGAACAATGATAGAACTATGATAATTATATTGATGAACAAGACATTTGATATGGAAAACATGACATGTAATGGATCACTAGATACAACTAGGAAATGACAAAAATATGATAATTATGTTTATGAACAAGACATTTGATATAGAAAACATGACATGTAATGAAGGGCAACATTATCATTGCTCCAAGCTTGTTTCTTAAATCCTTATTTGTGATACAACTACATAAATTTTTATTAAAAATAATTAGATTGATTTTTGTTCTAAAAACAAATAGAAAATACATTAACTATGAATAATTTTGTGCAAAATAAATTTTTTACATACTCTTCTTCTTTTGCATTTTGCATGGTGAAATTGATGCATCCTAAGAATATTTTTGTACAAAATTAAAATTTTACATACTCTTCTTTTGAATTTTTGTATGGTGAAATTGATGCACCTTACCTAGAAAAATTGCTTATGACTTCCCCTTTATGAGAAAGTTTACAAGCCTGATAATCCCATACCATGCTTTTTTTCTAAATTTATCGAGAATGAAGGAAGGGTGTTTAAATGAAAACTCATTAAATCAAGGATTTTATGAGGAGCCAACTTAAATCCTATTATGGATGACTTAATATCGGAGAAGCTTGGGGACATGGCTAAAAAGTGGATGTTGAATTACCAAGAAATCATTAATAATTAATATTGAAAAAAATAAAATATTTATTGAAAAAAAAATAACAATTAGTATCAATTTATTTTTTTAATATAAATTAATAAATAATTAATATTAATAAAAAATAATAAATTTATTGAAAAAATTAACAACAATTAGTATCAATCTAATTTGCTATTAATATCAATTTATTTTTTTAATATAAATTAATAAATAATTAATATTAACAAAAAATAATAAATCTATTGAAAAAATTAACAACAATCTAATTTGCTATTACTTTGAGATTGAACAATATTTGTATTGTAGACCGTTTGTGAGATGGTTGATGTTTTTTAATTTATTATTTAACTTATATTGTAACATAGTATAACTATTTGTAATGTAGACAATTTGTTTGATGGTTGATGGTTTTTAATTTATTATTTAACTTGTATTGTAACATAGTATAATAATATAATTGAGGATATAATTTTGGTTGTAACTAAAGTTTGAAAAATACATATAACTTTTTCTAGAAATGAAGTGGTAGTGAAATGCTTTGTAGTGATGTTTTTTTATTATTTATAATATATATATATATATTTTTATATGCATTTTGTGGATTTTAAAGTTTTTTTTCAACTATTATTCTTTTAATTTAAAGTGGATTTATTTTATTAAGGAAGCATTAATATTTATAATAGGAAACTTTTTGAGGATTTATATTTATCTTAAAGCCTAAAAAATTTTGTGAGTTTTATTAATTTTTAAAATGTTAATCATAAAATGTTGGTAATATTTTTGTAAAAATATTAAAATTTCTAAGGATTTTATATAGTTTCTAGAAAATTTTGACTATTTTTAGAGTAAAATACTTTTATACTATAAATTTTGGGTGAAGAAAATGGAAATTGGCGAATTATTTTTTTGAAAAAACATGAAAACTAACCCATTAGCTAAATTTAGCCCCTACATTTTTCATTTTCCCTAATTCCCCATGATTACATAACGACCCCATCCTTATTCCAAATATGTTGACCCATTCATTTGGATATACATGTCGAAAGCCGAGATATGAAAAGCACAGATCACCCCTAGTGACCAATCGAAAGAAAATGGAAAATAGATATCATGTGAAGTGTAAAGATCCCTATCATCATCCTCCATGATCGAGACTGGCCTAGGTGAAGCTTGTGCTAACTTCTTTGATGGAAAAAAATAAAAGACCAACTCAAAATCCATCACGTGCTTTACCAATCCCATATTACAGTACATTAAAATCATCCTTTCATATTTACATTAAACTATTTATTACTTACTTCAAAACAATGACTTATTGTTTTGTAGCCCCCTTGTTGCTTTACATCCATAACTTAACAATTTATAAACACTACAACCATCTTACAAAATCCTACCAATAACCAAATCATCCTCACAATAAATAAATAAATCATTAAATAAATTATTGTTTCAAAACCATGGTGAATAATCTTCCTATATATTTTTTATATTCTCATCTTCCACTTTGCTTCACAAAACACATTATCTTCTTCAACTTTATGCGAAATAATGAACACATTATTGACGATTGATCATATTTAATGGCCTAACCACGCCAAACCTTTTATGGGGTTGGTACTACTTTAGGTTGTAATATATCTAGAGGGCGAAACATTTTATGGGGTTGGTACTACTTTAGGTTGTAATATATCCAGAGGGCGAAACATTTTATGGGGCAGGTAATATTGTGTGTTAGGTTGTATGGGAAAGGTACTACTTTAGGTTGTAAACATTTTATGGGGCAGGTAATATTGTGTGTTAGGTTGTATGGGGAAGGTACTACTTTAGGTTGTAAACATTTTATGGGGCAGGTAATATTGTGTGTTAGGTTGTATGGGGAAGTTACTACTTTAGGTTGTAATATATCCAGAGTACCAAATATTTTAAGGGGCAGGTAATATTGTGTGTTAGGTTGTAATATATCTAGGGTGCATGTTTTTGAGATTAAAAAAGAAAAAGTGATAGAAAATTGAATAGAAATAAAAAACATTAGAATAGGATTTTGATTTTGTATTATTTTTTTTCCAAAGATAATATTGCTACACTATTATCATAGTGTGGATTGATCATGACGACATGTATGGAAAGATGCCTCGTTGTAACAGTGGGTGCATATAAATGAATTGGATTCTTTCATCACCGAAATTGGATATTGTCTCCTTAACCTTTAATATTTTTTTTTCCATTCCTGTATTTTATTTTATCGGTTTTAGGTTAGTGAAAAGGGTTCAAAAGTTACCTTAAGGTTAGTGAGATGGGTGAAGCAAATTACTAATTTTATTTACGTTGAAAAATCAAAATGTTAGAGGCGAGACGGATTTCAACGCGGCTAGGGACCAAACCCTAGCCGCCCCAGCTCTGGTTTTCGTTTACAGGGGCAAGGATTCTCGGCGGTAACAGCCGATCAGGGTACAGAGGCGCGAATCGGCACCTTCAGAGCGCTCCTACATGGCCTGAGTTCACCTGCGTACTGCATGCGTTTTGGCAGTGGTCTTAGCTCGCCTCTGAGGTCGACGGCCTGCTACGATGGACCCAGATCCGATTGGCAAGAGAGGAAAAGACCATTTGGAAGCTTTCAAAGCGTTAGTCCACTCGGCAGGACCCAAATCCAAGCCTTCACCCTTGTCTAAGTTTGTTAAGAAGATGGAGGAGATCCCTTCTCTAGAGCTATCTCCAGAGGAGCCTTGCAAGCTTGCCCTCCTTCTAGCAGAAACGATCCTCATCGAAAAATTTACGGGGTTATGGCCTAGCCCCAAAACGGTGGAGGCATGGACGGATGATAGTTGGAAGCCGTTGATACAGGGAAACGTTTCTCCGCTCGTCGTAGGTAGGGGTTTTTTTGTCTTCAGTTTCTCGAGCAAAGAGGACTATGATCTGGTTTTTAGATCTGGACCCTATTTCATGGGGTCGAGAGGACTGTTCTTAGCCCCCTAGATTCTTGACTTCAATCCCGAAGACAAGATCACTGCAGCTGGGTTAGGTTGCCTCATCTCCCCTTGCATCTCTAGGGGGCGAGATCTCTGGAGGACATTGGAAATAAGCTTGGGCGTTTCCTAGACAAGGCGAAGTCGAAAGGGGACCAATTTACCTGTGCTCGCATTTGTGTTGAGGTTAACCTCGAGAAAGGTCTTCCGAAAGCCATTAAGCTCTCACTGGGGCAATGGTGCCATATCCAAGAGCTGGACTACGAGCAAATCCCTTTTAAGTGCCTCTGGTGCCATGCTTATGGTCACTTCGTAAGAAGCTGCCCCAAAGCCTCTAAGGAGCCGGGACCAGTCAAAGAAGATGATTTTTAGCCCGTATCTAATCGGCGAAGGCAGTCAAGGCGAAAGGATCCACTAGCCCAGGCCCCGAAGGCCACTCATTCAGCAGAGGCAACTCTAGAAAATAAAAACAGCTTTGATGCGCTAAAGGAAGATGAAGCCCTACATCCAGAAGCAACAACAGTCCAGGAAGATCCTCTGGCAGACGAAAGCCTTCTGGAATCCACCCCCCCAAATTCAGGAGCAGTGAGTGAAATTCAGGCTTCAGATCTGGAACCCTCTGCCCATGCAGATCTAGTTGTTACAGTCCCCTCTAGTGGTTCTCGGGGAACT
Organism: Picea sitchensis; assembly: GCA_010110895.2. Classification (NCBI taxonomy): domain Eukaryota; kingdom Viridiplantae; phylum Streptophyta; class Pinopsida; order Pinales; family Pinaceae; genus Picea; species Picea sitchensis. The sequence continues at coordinate 95,129 of SNQJ01S0043817.1, forward strand.
TCTGAACCTGAAGACAATTCAGTCCCGTCTCCACCCCTTACCCGAGGGCGAAAGACCAACAAAGCACGCAGAAAAAAGGAGGCGGCCTCCAACATTTCTTTAGGTTCTCAGAAAAAGCTGGACCCCTACATTAAGGGGAAAATCTCAGCCCCTCGGTATAATGTTGTGCTTCTGTCTTTTGCTATGCTCACGGTTTGTGAAAATTTACTCATGTATGCATTCTTTGTCATATTCTCGAATTAGCTCTAGGAGAAGAGGGGATTGGTCTCCCATGACATTCATAAGAAGGTTGGCAGCACTGTTAGAGGTCACCAACCTTCTTCAGATTTGTAACTTTTTTATTCTGGCTGGCCAGAATGCCGCTTAATGCAACATAACCGTTTTTTTCAAAGAAAAAAGGTTAGTGAGATGGGTTCAAAACCTACTTTACACGTATTAAAAATATATTGTAAAATATAGTATTAAAAAATATTAATTTATATATTATATTAAAATTTAATTTTTTTAATTTTTTAATTTATATATGATATTAAATTTTATATATTAATATTGATGATGATGAATAACATTCATTAAGATTAAATTGGTTTATCGAATCTTAAGAGGGTAAGTGATTACTTGTGATTCTTTAGAATTTTGTTTCTGTGATCGAAAAGCATTAAGATAAACTTTCCAAGATCACCATATTTTTGTTGAGTTAAGAGGTTAGGAAGGTTGGTAGTGTGACAAATATTTTGAAAATGAGATCTAATATGGGTATAGGCTAGACAATNCCAATGCCTAGTTTCACTATGGAGCTCGTGAGAATTTGTTCTTATCTTAGCAATGCTTATTTTTTTCTTTACACTTGGCAAAATAGATAGATAATTTTGATCTTCTAGATTAGGGTTCATTACATCCTTATAATACCTTAATTTTCTTTTTTCCTCTAACTCTTTATCACACCACATTTTCTCCTTAAATTTTGATTTGACATTTTTTTAATAGTATATTTTTTCTACAAAATGGTGTCTTCCATGATTCTCCCATAGTTTAGCCAAGACCAGGCATCTATATGTCATCCTTGCTTGATTTGATGGTGGTTATGACTTGATTTTTAAGCAATTTTAGGAAGCCCCTTGTCTTCCATGTTGTTTAATTTGTTCTTATACATTAGGTATCTAGTCATAGTCATGCTCTCAATGGGGGAGATGCTTGTTTCTAAGAGGAGGATGTGATAGGGTGCATTTCCTTTAATTTTGATATTATATGTTATAAAATTCTTTTGTATTTTCTCTATCTTTATCGAGGATTCATGAGAGACACTACAGCCCCAAACTTCACATCCATAAAGAATAACATGTATAACAAGAGTCTCAAAGAGGAGTTTAATCTTATGCCAACTCCAAAGATCAACTGATTTACAATTGTTTTTAAGCCCATAATAATCTTTCCATCCCCCAATAATCATTTTTTCAATGCTATAATTCCAATTGAGCTTGTGGTGAATATCAATTCCAAGATATTTGTATGAAGCCACTTCCTCCAAAACTATATATAAATGAAATTGAATAATTTGTATATTAAAAATTATACTTCAATATTAAAATGATTAACTGAAACTGGATAATTTTTTTAATTACACATGCCATAGGTACGGGTATTACATTTTTTTTTAAATCATTCCAATAAATCGTCCCCTCAAGCATAGTTTTAAGTCTAGGCATTCATGATTGCCTCATTGATTTTTTAAAAATCAGTTTGAGATTAATGACATGGTTTTAAAAAGTAAATTTACACTTATTAAAATTATTATTGTAAAAGGAAATATTATAAAATTATTATTAATTTATATATAATATATTAAAATTTGTGATTTTTTTTTTGTTAGTTTGTGTCTTGTTTCCCCATATGTTTAGAACTGGTGAAATCCATTGTTTCATTATTTAGAAGAGCCTTCTTGTTTTGAGGCAAGTTGGGTCTAACCCCTTCCACTACCTAGAAAAATCTTCTTGTTTTGAGGTAAGTTGGGTCTAACCCCTTCCACTACCTAGAAGAATCTTCTTGTTTTGAGGCAAGTTCGGTCTAACCCCTTCCACTACCTAGAAGAATCTTCTTGTTTTGAGGCAAGTTGGGTTTTTTTTTATCACAAGGTTTGAGATCACATTTCTCTATTCTTGCATTATTTCTTCTTTTTTTTCTTATGCTTAGTCAACTAATATCCAATTAACAAATATTTGATTTTAGCTTGTACTTGTAGTTGATTTCTATTGTTCAATGGACTTATAATAATTGAGTTTTTTTTATTAATAGTAAGAATATTATTTGTCAATCTTCTTCCCCTTCCAAGAAAATTATACTGCTGGTGGGATGAGTGAGGGTAAACCAATATCATATCACATGGCTTCATATTGGGGTTTTAAAACTACATAAAAGTATCATATCACTTGGCTTCATATTGAGGTTTTAAAACTAATTAAAAGGGTAATTTTGTGAAGATGTGTCATGGATTTTGGTAAGAAGTACATTAATATTTGATGAAACAAACTAGGATTTTAAGGCTTAAAATACTTAATTTGAGAATAAAAATCATGTTAAATCATGTTTTACAATATGTTTTTTTAATTGTAGATTGAAATTAACAAAGTAAATATGAATTTTAATATATTTTATATTTTAAAAAATTATATTTTTTAATTGTAGATTGAAATTAGCAAAGTAAATATGAATTTTAATATATCTTATATTTTAAAAAATTATAAATATTTCATTTTTCATGGCCAAAAAAAATAGAAAGGGTAACACATATTCATAGGATTACTCAAAATACAATTCGTAAATATAATTCAATATATTGGATGGTATTAAGGGGTGAGGGATTTATAAATCAAGTTAAAGGTATACATATTTGGGGATTCAACTAACCAAAAGTTAAAGAAGAGGAGAAGGGATTGTGAAGACACCAAAATTTTAAGGAAGCCATTTCCACAAAGTTTGAAACTATTTGTGTTAACATATTCTATACTTGGGAGGTATTCATGATATTGTGTAAAAATTATCTTATCTTATGAAGTTATATGGGTCTTTGGTAATTTATAATTCATTTTTTTTTACTTAAATTATTGGTTGGCTGGAAGTAAGAGGTGTAAGTTGAAAGTAAGAGGTGTGAGCCTTGAATTAACAAGGAGAAGGGATTTGTCATTGTGAATTTTTTTTATGAAAGTGAAGCATCTCATGAAGAAGTGTGGTAATACATCTTTAATCCTTGTACCTTATAAAAAATTCTTGATAAATATTGAAGATGTTTAAACAAGCAATATAAATGACCATAAATTTTATAAAAAAATCAAGCAATATAAATGACCATAAATTTTATAAAAAAATCAAGCAATATAAATGACCATAAATTTTATAAAAAAATCTAAAGATGAAATGATCTTTTAATTTCTAAAAAATGAAATAAAAACACTTTGATAATCCAAACTCAAAGTTCAAATAAATTATGATAAATGACATTTTCTTTAATAAAAGTTAGATACATATAATAAATATTGAACCACCATATTAAGAGTAAAAATAATAAATATAAAAAAATCTAAAAAATAGTATTTACTAGAAAGCAATTTTCTTTTAAAAATTAAAAATGAAATTAAAATATTTTTTAATAAGTAATACACCATGAATTTATTATGTAAAGTCACCAATTTTATGTGAAGTCACCAATTAGAAATCCTCCATTTATCTTGTTTGTAATGTTCACATGTATAAATATGTATCACCGAAGTATTTGCTGAACTAATGGCTGATTCCACCAAATCCCACAATATATATTTATAAACCAACAGACACTTCGATGAGAAGCAAGCATTACCCATCCAACAAAAACCTCTCTGCTCCAATCCGGATTTCCTTTCCTTTCTTTTGAGGTGCGGATGAAACAAAAAATCAGTGGGGCTACTGGTGGTTGGATGGGACCTCTTACTTTTATATCTTACTAATTTATTTATGCACCAGTGAACTATCTTCCAACACTAAGTTGTAACATTTCTATAATCAATGGATCAAAAAGCATTATGATAATCAATACATCAAAAATCATAAAGCGTTTTGTTCATAGATTAAAAATTGTTTCCTACTTTTACTACAAATTTAAGTTTACATAATACAAATTTAAGTAGAGGTAATATTAGCTTAACCATTTAAGTTGGGTGTTTTGGTTAGAATTTAGTTATGTAAATTTGGATAAAATAATTATTTTCTTTTTTAAATTGTTTTTCTGATTATATAAATAGATTCAGCTTACTGAAAAACCTTTGAGGAATTCTAATTATACAAATTTAGCCACTCAAATATGCAGTTTTTTTTATACTAGGGGAATCGGTAACAACGGCAGTATCGTACTCGCGTGACACGGGGTCGAATCCTGCCGGCTGCCTTATAAACCCTAGGGAGAAACCCTCGAGACCTCATTTTACGACACACGCCCTCCAAGTAAATCGGGGTGAGAATCGACCTTGAGACCTCATTTTACATAGTTCCTTCCATTTACACGGCACTTGCCAATCGGTCTACACCCCTGCGGGCAATAAATAATAATAGTTAGTAAACACTGTTAAAATCGTTTTCTTTATTACATAATAATAATAGTGAGTAAACAATTTAAATCATTTATTTTATTTTTTTAATTTATGTAAAACAACCAAACCCACCATTATTCTTCAATTTGTGCAATTGGCATATTGTAAACCTGCATTGCTCGTTTAGTGAGCTGAGTTGTGCATCGTTTAGTGAGCTGAGTTGTGCACTGTTAAGGTTATCCAACATTTAAGTTTGCTCAGTTACAAAGCATTTCCAAAAGAATGTTGAATATGAAAATACCTCCAATCCGGATCACTTTGGAGCATTGCAAATGGCAAGGTTATTTTATTTTCTCTAATTCTAGGGTTTGAATAGAAATAGAAACCTGTGCTTACTGGAAACAAATCCAACATTTCTGTGTGGCTTAATGCTTCAGATCTTGCATTAAAGCCCTAGGTCTTAAGATTGAATTGACCTTCTTGTCCTTTGAAAGCCGAATCGATGAAAGCATTTTTTTCATCATATCTGTGACAAAATTTTGTATGCTGTTGCATTCCACTATCATTCCACGGATGCCCTTGTGGATGGCAAGGCTCTGGTGTTTGTTTTTATTTCTATCTGCATTACGTTGATTGCGCGTTTGCGTTCAAAGCTGGCGAAGACAAATATATTGAGGGTGACTCGGGTGGAGGAGAAGAACAAGGGGGTGATATGGCGGCTGTACGAGGCGCTGGATATGGGAGATGCAGAGACAGTGCAGAGGATTTTCGCCCCCGATTTGGACTGGTGGTTCCACGCCCCCCTCTACTGCCAGATATTGAAACCGGGTACAGGATTCACGTCTGGACTCTGGGGAATGAAAGTTGCACAATTACTCAGCTCAGAGAGTACTTCAACACCTCTCTCGTGGTAACAAAGTTAACCTGAAATTTTTTATTAGAAGATATCAATTAATAAAAATGATCTTAAAGTTAAATTATTATTATTATTATATACACAACAATAATTTATAATTATAATTTACCAATTACATGTGAAGATAAATCTAAACCAAATTAAAATAAATATAAACTCATTAAAAATACACTGAACATTGAACTTATTCATAACTACATCACCACGTGAATCCTAAAAAAGTCTAAACCAAATTAAGATGAATACCTACATCACCACGTGATTCCCAAAAAGGTCTATCGAGACACAATACATGGACAGACCAAAAAATGCATCCTTTCCATAGAAAGTGAAAGTGTAAGGGAAGACATGGACAGACCAACGAATCTTAAAAGGAAAGCTAAGCTTGATAGAGTGCATAGATCCGTCTTGTTGGAACATCCCTTCAAGGTTTAGGGGTGATAAAATAAACGATGACATGAAACAATGAGCACACATTAGAGACAAACATGTTGAATAGGTGACAACCACCAACGGATTTATGTTGAAGAATTTGATGAAAAAAAAAAAAAGTGTGAGACTAGGTTTGATTCATTTGTAGATGTAAAAAAACGTGTCTCATTCAATTATTATATTTTTAGTGTTATATTTGTATGTAGGCTAGAAGTCTCATTATATCTATTCATTGTAATTATACCCTTTGTATTATATATATATATATATATATATATCAAGGAGACCTAGTCTTAGGATCATCTTATCTCATCTTGTACATTTAATATATTGTAAACGGAGGTTTTTACCTTGAAGTCGATTATTAATCATTGACTTTGTATCATTCTCGAGATGTTGGTTCATAACATTTGCTATCGAGCATTGATCCTAGGGTTTTCTTCTTCAAATGAGTCATCTTGGAATGTTTTCTATAACGTTTTCTAGGATGCTTTAGACAACAAAATTTTGAGGTTAGTTAGGAGACATATCCAAGTATCTATGATAAAAAAATTCAGGTTTTTTCCGCTATACTTTCATATATATAACCTATGGAAGATAGGGTTTTTGACTCATCTTGATATCAGTTTTAAATGAGTCATCTTGGGATTTTTCCTATAAATTTTGTTTTGGGAAATTTCAGATAATGAATTTTTAGGATACTGAGGAAATATAGTGAAGAACATGTGTTAAAAATTTCAGGATCTGGTTCATTATATTTTCGAAGATATATCTTATGGAAGTTAGGGTTTGTGACCAGTCCTAAAATTAGTCTCAAACGAGTCATCTTTTTATTTTCATTATAAAAACATTTCGGTGAAGTTTCAGATTCTAAAATTTTCAAAATCCTAAGGAGACATAGAAAAGTACATGTGGATGAAGTTTCCAAATTTGAATTATTATAGTTTTTGAGATATATATTGTGGACGTTGGAGATTTTTACCAATCCTGAAGGTAGTATTAAAAAACTCATTTTGGTATTTGTGCTATAACTTTTTATAATGAAGGTTTATACTGTGAAATTTTTAGGAGTATAAGAACTCATATCAAAGTACTACATGCCAAAATTTTAGACTCAAAAGGGTTCAAAGAGTTAGAAAGTAATGTATGTGATTGTTTAACCATAAACAATATAGCAATATTGTCACCCAACCATAGGCCGAAGCCACCCCTGAGCACCTTAACCTTGACAGCGAATCATTTAGGAAGAGAGCCCTAGGTTTAATAGTCAAACAAGGTGGCACACCTCTCTCTAGGGATAGCGCACCAATCAAGAATAACCAAAAGAGGCCAAGCATAAAGTCCAAACCATAACCAAGAGAGAGTCTAAGTCAAAACCGAAATATGCACTCTGAAACTCCGAAATCTGCAACAACAGGTGCAACTCTAGCTCTTCTTCAAACTTGCGCATCACTGCCTTATCTAGCTATGAGAGGTGAGTACAAATGAGCTCAAGTGCCCTTTATTTATAGTCCTCCAAGTCACTTAACTGGGCCGACTTATTATCTTGGAGGCTAATAACTTAATACAAATCATTCTCTTGAGTCGACTTGTTTTCTAGGGTTATTAACCAACTATTTAGGGTTTCTTCTTGCTTCCCAGAATATTCTATTCTTGTCAAGGTTACATGATGACGCACGCCCGCAACCCTCAACCCGCAGGTCGGAAGGTCTGCGTCAACATAATCGTTCTTCTCTCCTTGGCCCGAAGAACTCTAAAATGGCTCTTCTATTTTCCTTTCGAAAAATCCGCACCCACAGTGAAAGCTCGTGGGATCCTCCCTTTGCACTTAGGAGATCGGACTTCGCGATTTCGCGAATCTTGCAGTCGAGTGTCTTGGTGCTCAGACCCCCAAATCTCGAAACTCCGAAACTCCGATATCACCCCAACTTGTCGGCTTTCGCGAGTTCGCGAGTTGTGATAACATACAACTCTGCCCACGAACCCCGAAATCCCGATATTCTATTCTTTGANGTTTCGAGACTTCAACTCGATTGACTTCTACGTCAATAGAGTGCCACCTGTCTACCTTGTTGACCTTTGTGGTCCCACACAATCCTATCAATCCTTCACGGCTTCGCACTTCGCGATTTCGTGAAATTTGATACCAAGTCTTCAACCCTTCCACTCACGAAATCCCGATATGTGATTTCATAAGTGATCCAATGCTCCTGGATGACTTGCATCGATGGTTCTGCCTCTCCTAAGCTTGCACCTTTCGAAGAACTCATCATAACCCCCCTGCTCCCTCGTGAGATCTAACGACTCATGGGACTTCGTGAATTCTCCACAGAGAATTCCAATCGTCTGTCTCTTTCCTTGAGAACTTGTCCTCCTGCGGTCCAATGTCGCTGCGCCTCCCCTTAAATTTTCCAAGGTACTTGGACGCCTTCCTTCCTTCGACCCCTTCGAAGGTTCAAATCCTTTTGAGCTTTCCTACGACTTCGAGTCTTTCAGAAAACTCCTGCTCGCACTCCTTGCGGCAACCTTCAAACACTTTCAAGTGTTGAACTCCTTTGACTCTACACACACCTGCAACAACAGTCTTTCAATACTTTGCTCAGGTTCGCAACCCTGAGACTTTACTCAGCCTGCGCACTTCTTGCACGGCTCCTATGCCTGACTGCACTTCTGTGTGAATGAGAACAAAAGCTATCTTTCATGAGCTTTTAGAGACAAACCTTTGAACACCTTGTCGACACTCTCCTTGCAGACAATTCAACTGCACTCCTTGTAGGAACTCTTGCTCAGATAGAGAAACAATTGAAACTCATTTCCCTTACTCTCTCTCTCAGATTTTAGGCATTCAACAAGAAATCATTCATACATAGCATAAAAGCAATGTACAGTAGAAAGAGTAAAATAACCATGAGCATAACATTCAATATACATACATAGAGAACAAACACGATGCCATGAATTTGAATCAAAGATTTCTCTATTAATTCAAATCTCTGTACATGGGTGTCTTCACACAACTCTCTGCTCTTTTTTCCTCTATGCTCTGCATAATAATGTTACAAAACACAATGAGGGTGTCTATATCCCGTTTCCCTCTTGCGCTCTAAAACTATCTAATCTATAATTGAATTCTATCTATTTTCATTAACTACCATAAATGCTTTCTACCTACTAAGGACGAGAGCGGATCACTCAAGGTACGATTACATTTTACAAGTGCGCCTCCACTTGATGTTTTCATTAAATGTTCAAGATATTTCAAAATTTGTGTTGGGCACTCATCGAGCTGTCTTTGGACTCCGCTCTGGCTTGCTTGAGATGCTCCTGCATCATACTCCCTCGCTTGAAAATTTTCATGGGCTCCTATCCATGAGCTTGCATATGGTGTGTCCATGCCTCTGGATCTCTGCTTCATTCTCCCAGCTGGTATCTTCAACTGGATGGCCCTTCCACTTGATCAAATATTCAAAGTATTGCTTTCGTCTAGTCTTTTTACTCACTCTTTTGTCCAGTATTCGCTCCATCTGTGGCTTATCTGGAACTGGCATTTTCTTTGTCCACTAGACCTCTGGCTGTTCATTTCTTGCCCCTGTTTCCTCAGCTTTATATGGGTACAAATCTGAGATATTGAATATCGGAGAAATTTCGATCCCATCGGGTAATTCAATCTCGTAAGCATTTGCCCCAAATTTCTTCAAGACCTTACATGGTCCGATTTTCTTCATCTTCAGTTTATTATATGTTCCTCTCGGGAACCTTTCCTTCCTCAAATGTGCCAGAATCAAATCGCCAACCTCAAATTGAACTTGTCTTCTGTGTTGATCTACTATGCGCTTATACTCCTGGTTCGAATTCTGCAATTGCTCCTTCACCTAGTTGTGAAGTTCCTTCATCGCCTCTACGAAATATTCTACACTAGCGCTCCTAGTTGCATTCTGTTCTGAGTCTCTCAATTCAGAAATTCCTCTCCGCTGTATGCCATAGAAAATATGAAATGTACTTTGCCCTGTGCTTCTGTTAACTGAGTCGTTATAAGCAAACTTTGCCTGTGGTAATATGTTGTCCCACTGGCTATGGTGTTCTGTCACCAAGATTCTCAGCAAGTCTCCCAGACTTCTGTTCACCACTTATGTCTGTCCATCCATCTGAGGATGATAAGCTGAACTAAATGACAAGTTAGTTACTAGCTTCTTCCATAAGGTCCTCTAGAAGTGCCCTATGAACTTGGTGTCTCGATCCAAAACTATGCTTCTTGGTAAGCCATGAAGTTGAATGACTTCTTTGAAAAACAGATTCACAATGTGAGTTGTGTCACTGGTCTTCTGACATGGAATGAAGTGTGCCATCTTGGAAAATCTATCCGCCACCACAAAGATTGAATCAAATCCTCTTTGTGTTCTTGGCAACGCCAATATGAAATCCATGTTGATTGCATCCCACGGCCTCTCAGGTATTGGCAATGGTTGGTAAAACCCTGCATTTTGTTTCCTTCCCTTCTAATGCTGGCAAATTCTGCATCTATCCACGAACTTCTTGATGTCTTCTCGCATTCCCGGCCAAAAATATGACTCATTCAACTTTGCGAATGTATTTTCGTGACCAAAATGTCCTGCCAATCCTCCACTGTGTTTCTCCTTCAACAAATTCTCCCTCATGGAGCATTTCAGAATACACAGCTGATTACATTTAAATAATAATCCTTCCTGGATCATGTATTTTGTCCATTGTCTTCTATCTCTGAGAATTGGATTCTCAGCTACTTCATACGCCTCTTTAAAATCTGGATCATCTCTATACATGTCCCTGAGATCATCAAAACCCAATGTTTTGACTCTAAACTCCTGCAATAGCAAACATCTCCTGCTCAAAGCATCAACAACTTTGTTAACAGTACCAGAAATATGTTTGATCACAAAAGTAAATTTTTGCATATATTCAACCCATTTCACATGTCTCTGATTCAACTTCTCTTGTTGAGTCACAAACTACAATGCATGATTGTCACTGTATAAGACAAAATCTTTCGAGATCAAGTAATGCCTCCATTTCTTCAATGCCTGTATAATAGAATAAAAATCCTTATCATAAGTGGAGTATTTCACTTTCGCTTCATTCAAATTCTCGCTGAAGTATGCTATCGGCTTGTCCTCTTGACTCAAGACAACCCCTATTGCAAACCCACTTGCATCACATTTCACTTGAAATGTCTTTTGGAAATCCGGCAACACCAAAATTGGTTGTTCCATAATCTTCCTCTTCAGCAAATTAAAAATCTTCTCAGCCTCTTCTGTCCAGTGAAAAGTCTTGTGTCTTTTCTTCACTGTATCCATCATCGGTGCACTAATTCCGCTGAAATTCCTGATGAATTTTCTATAGAAACTAGCCAATCCGTGAAAACTTCTCACCTCAAAGATATTCTTCGGTGATGGCCAATTCTTGATTACCTCCACCTTATCTGGATCCATCCTCAACTCATCTGCAGAAATAACAAATCCCAAGAAAATGAGTTCTGTCTTCATGAATGAGGATTTCTTCATGTTTATCAACAACTTCTCATGCTGTAACCTCTCCATCACTGTAGCCAAATGTTTCAGATGCTCTACCACTGTTTTACTGAAAACCAGTATGTCATCCAGATATACGATAACAAATTTTCCGATGAAATCTCTCAGGACTTCGTTCATTAACCTCATGAAGGTACTCGGCACATTTGTTAAGCCAAACAACATAACAAGCCATTCATACAACCCTTCATTGGTTTTGAATGCTGTCTTCCACTCATCACCTTCTCTCATACGGATTTGATGATAACCTCTTTTCAAATCAATCTTTGAAAATAATTTTTCCCCACTCAAGCAATCCATCAGATCATCCATCCTTGGCAATGGGAATATGTACCTGATGGTTATATTGTTGATCACCCTCGAGTCAGTACACATCCTTCAGCCTCCATCTTTCTTCGGACTGAGTACTATCAGAACAACACACAGACTCAAGCTTTCTCTGACCAACCCTTTGTCCAACAAATCCTGGACTTGTCTTTTGACCTCTTCATTCTCCTGCGACGTCAATATGTACATGGCTTTGTTTGGAAAAATGGCTCCTGGTATGAGATCAATATGATGACTCACACTTCTTATCGGTGGTAATGAACGAGGTAGTTTTTCCACTACTATGTCAATGAACTCTTCTAGTAGTTCCTGAACTTCTTCTGGTAAATCATCCACTCTTGTGCTAGTCAAAACAATCTTTGGTTTCCTGACCACAATGAATTGTGGATCCTCCTTCTTCTTAACCTCTGTAAGAAGTTCCTTCCCACTCATGAGAAGTACGGTGTTGCTTACTTATGGTTTCACCTCCTTATCCTTAATTGGAAGCAACATGTGAGTCCTCTCATTCTTCTCTAGGGTGTATGTGTTCATTCTCCCATCATGAATCACATTCCTGTCATATTGTCACAGTCTACCCAACAATAGATGACAAACATCCATAGGAATAACATCACAAAGTATCTTATCATTATATCCTCCTATCTTGAATTCAACTAAACACTGTTTAGTGACAGTTACCTGATGTCCTTTTTGTAGCCACGAAACTCTATATGGGCTTGGATGATCAATCGTCTCCAGCTCCAGCTTTTCTACCATCTCTGTAGAAATGAGATTATTTGTGCTACCACTGTCCACAATGATCTTGCATACCCTATCCTTGGTTTTGCAAGAAGTCCGGAAAAGTCTGTTTCTTTGGACTGAACTCTCCACCTCCTTCTTTGGTGTCAAAAGAGATTTTCGCATCATCAACGATCTTTCACCTTCAACATCTTCTGCCTCAACATCCCGCCTCTGTGCTTCAGCGATGTGAGTCTCTCCTCCTTATTTCTTTTTATCTGGACACTCATAAGACTTGTGCCCATTTTTTCCACATGTGAAGCATGTTATTACTCCACCTCTTCCTCTTCCTCTACCCTTGGTATGAGGAAAGATATTATTATCAGCATACTCTCCTCTCTGCTCGGTATGTTGTCCTCTATGTTCAACATATTTTCCTAGCTGTGAGATTCCACCTCTCTCAGTTCGAGTCTGAGGTATCTTCCAGTCCTCCTTGGGCTTCTGATTTTTATCCTGGGCAACTGACTTACCTCTGGGATGACTTCTACCTCGGCCTATTTGAACCTACTTTCGACTCAGCTTCTCTTCAGCTTTTAGAGCCATTTGATAAGCATATTCTACCGTTCGGATGGTTACCATGCTCATCTCATCCTGAATGTCGTATCTCATGCCATTCAGGTATTTGGAAACCTTTTCATCATCGCTTTCTCGATAACCTACCCTGATGTTCAGCTTGTAGAATTCTTCAGTGTATTCTTTCACTGTCATTAGCTTCTGTCTCAGGTTCTGCATTCTCCTGAACAGAGTAATTTGATAATCTATGGGGATGAATTTCGCCTTCATCTTCGCGATCATCCTATCCCATCTTTTGATCTTTTGCTTTCCCGTGCAGTCTCTATCAGCTTGTAGTTCATCCCACCACAATGTTGCATGTCCTTTTAATCTCGTGACAGCATGTTTGACCTTTTTTTCCTCTTCGACATCTTCATAGTCAAAATATGTGTCCAGAGCTCTAATCTAGTCTAGAAGCTCCTCTGCATCCAGATTTCCCTCATAAACTGGAATATCCATTTTCGCTCTTGCACCCATTCTTGCAATAGCTCTGATCAAGAATTTGTTTGCTACATCTTCGGCTGCAACTTCTTCTTCTTCACGTTCATCTTCAATTTCACTTTCAGAATCACTAAGATCCCCAGCACTGACTGTGCGTCTCTGTGCTGCCTCCATGTCTTTGAGTCTGGCTCGTAGATTATGCATCTCTCTCTCCATGACTGGATCAGTCATCTTCCTACCTCTTCTTCTCGACATTTCCCTCTCCTCTGGTGGATCGGGTGTTTTCCTGTCCCTTCTTCTTGGCGGCATGGTGAATCCTCCTTTTCCCTGCTACAGAAAGAAAAGAAACCTTTCTGAGCTTTGATACCAAAAATTGATTATGCACACCCGCAACCCTCAACCCGCAGGTCGAAAGGTCTGTGTCAACAGAATCGTTCTTATCTCCTTGGCCCGGAGAAATCTAAAACGGCTCTTCTATTTTCCTTTCGAAAAATCCGCACCCACAGTGAAACCTCGTGGGATCCTCCCTTTGCACTTAGGAGATCGGACTTCACGATTTCACGAATCCTGCAGTCTAGTGTCTTGGTGCTCAGACCCTCGAATCCTGAAACTCTGAAACTCCGATATCACCCCAAATTGCCATCTTTCATGAGTTCGCGAGTTGCGATAACATACAACTCTTCCCACGAACCCCGAAATCCTGATATTTTATTCTCCGAAATCCTGAGATGTCAGACTCCGACACGTTTCTCGGCGCTGGCCCCACAACTAGTCTTCTCATCGTTTCGAGACTTCAACTCGATTGAATTCTATGTCGATAGAGTGCCACCTGTCTACCTTTCCAACCTCTGTGGTCCCACACAATCCTATCAATCCTTCATGGCTTCTCACTTTGCGATTTTGTGAACTTTGATACCAAGTCTTCAACCCTTCCACTCACAAAATCCCGATAGGCGATTTCACAAGTGATCCAATGCTCCTAGCTGACTTAGATCGATGGCTCTGCCTCTCCTAATCTTTCACCTTTCGTAGCACTCATCGTAACCCCGCTGCTCCTCCGTGAGATCTAATGGCTCACAGGACTTCGCGAATTCTCCACAGAGAATTTCGATCATTCGTCTCTTTCCTTGAGAACTTGTCCTCCTGCAGTCCAACGTCACTATGCCTTCCCTTAAATTTTCCAAGGTACTTGGATGCTTTCCTTCCTTGGACCTCTTCGAAGGTTCAAATCCTTCTGAGCTTTCCCACGACTTTGAGTCTTTCAGAAAACTCTTGCTCGCACTCCTTGCGGCAACCTTCAAACACTTTCAAGTGTTGAACTCCTTCGACTCTGCACACACCTGTAGCAGCAGTCTCTCAATACTTCGCTCAGGTTCGCAACCTTGAGACTTTACTCAGCCTACGCACTTCTTGCATGGCTCCTATGCCTGACTGCACTTCTATGTCAATGAGAACAAAAGCTATCTCTCCTGATATTTCAGAGACAAACCTCTGGACACCTTGTCGACGCACTCCTTGCGGACAATTCAACTGCAGTCCTTGCAGGAACTCTTGCTCAGATAGAGAAACAATTGAAACTCATTTCCCTTACTCTCTCTCTCAGATTTCAGGCATTCAACAAGAAATCATTCATACATAGCATAAAATCAATGTACAGTAGAAAGAGTAAAATAACCATGAGCATAACATTCAATATACATACACAGAGAACAAACACGATGCCATGAATTTGAATCAAAGCTTTATCTATTAATTCAAATCTCTGTACATGGGTGTCTTCACACATCTCTCTGCTCTTTTTTCCTCTATGCTCTTCATAATAATGTTAGAAAACACAATGAGGGTGTCTATATCCCGTTTCCGTCTTGCGCTCTAAAACTGTCTAATCTAGAATTGAATTCTATCTACTTGCATTAACTACCATAAATTCCTTCTACCTACTAAGGACAAGAGCGGATCGCTCAAGGTCCGATTACATTTTACAAGTGCACCTCCACTTGATGTTTTCATTAAATGTTCAAGATATTTCAAAATTTGTGTTGGGCGCTCATCCAACTATCTTTGGAGTCCATGCTGGCTCGCTTGAGATGCTCCTGCATCATTACACGTGGAGGTAAATACCTCCGGCAACTACCATAATATCAACACTCCCTCCTAGTTAGGGAGGTATTGAAGGAAATAGTCTTGAGCACAAACATACCATTGAACCGATAACATCATCATAGTCGTATGGACTATCTCACGATTAGAGTACAATCACCATCATCACTATCAATGTCATCTGATAACATCAACTGCATCATCTATCGAAACCATACTCCATCTGAGTAATAAGACACGATGTTGAATAAGTCACCCACTCCAAGGAGTGATACAAGGACCATTCTTCTAATCTGGACATATGTCCTAGAAGAATGACTATTCCAACAGATGCTAAAAGGCTGCGCCATGGACTGTAGAGACCATTCCTATAGGAATGTCAATCTACGACTATTTTCTAATCAATTCATAGAGATCCATCTCAACCTATATGCCTTAGAAAATATCGGTCCTGAACTATTTTCCTAATCGAGCCATAATCTGTGCCTTAGAAAAAAAATACTAGTCCATGTCATGTCAACAAACTATCACCCTGGACCATTCTCTTTAGAGAGAATACCCATCCACCAACAATCTATTCTATCTGGATCATTCTCTGCCTAGAGAATGTCTGTCCACAAGCACACTGACTATTTATCTGTTTGATAATCATTTTCAACACTATTGATGGTCTACATGGAAATCAGAGCAATGCCATTCTAGAACACGACTGTGTCTATCCATAGTAGTACACAACTACAATCCAATGGTACACTACCACACCAAGTAGCACACAACTACTTAATCGGTGACACATAATCACAACCAGTGGAACACATCTACCACAGTAGCATACATCTATTGTCTAGAGACATACAATCTCCACTGCAGTTATATCATCTGATATCAACTTGCACATAAAAAAAAGTCATGATATAAACTGAATCATCTGAGCCATTCTTCCACTCACATCTGTGAGATTTGGAAGAGCATCTTCCCTTAGAAGGTAAAACATCAGTCATGAGCTACTGGACTATTCATCTCAAGCATAGAAGAATAACTGTCCTGATTTCTGAGCCTGGACCATTCACCTATCTGGGCCATTCCTCCGGCACTAAACAAAGTGAAACCTAGAGAGAATGAGTTTTCCCTAGAGAATGTATGTCCCTGATTTATGAACCTAGACCCTTCTGTTACAGGTATGAACTAACTGAGAGGGGGGGGTGAATCAATTAGTGTAGATTATTAACCATTTACTCTCATTTTTCACTTTGAATCATTAATCTTAGTGGCAGTGAGTCTTT
>SNQJ01S0043818.1:0-14204 GCA_010110895.2 Picea sitchensis
GGGAAAACTGTCTTTATCGATGTCATGGTAGTCCGAGACCCCTTGGATTTCACTTTACTCCTTGGGCGGGATTATGTCTATGCTATGAAAGCTCTTGTATCCACCCTTTTCCGTGTGATATCTTTCCCTCACGATGGAATAATCATGACTATTGATCAACTTTCATTCATCGGCCCCAACTGGGTTACCTCCCTAAGTGGTTCTTATATGTAGACAGTATCACCCCTGCCGCATGTCAATTATGTGGCGTTGTCTCCCATGACCTCAACTTCCGACGATTTGGATCCGATCGTTGACATGGTGATCTCTTCGGTAGGATTATTGGAGCCTGATCTCCTTACTCCTATCACGACCCTCGACATGTGTCCTTTCTCGAGTGATTATCTTCCATCCAGTGAAGATCTCCTGGAGGCCATGACCGAGTTTTGTCCCTTAACATCGTATCCTTCCAGAGCATTATCCTCTTGGAAGCCATGGTCCGGACGAAACCACGAGCATAGTTTCTCTTCTCCGTGGCAAGCTCGTTAAAAAATGAAACAGAGGTCACGAGCATAGTTTCTCTTCTCTGTGGCAAGCTCGTTAAAAAATGAAACAGAGGCTTTGAGCATAGTTTTCTTCTCTATAGCAAGCTCGTTAAAAAATGAAACAACGATCTGGGGATCGAACCCGAAACCTTGAGCATAGTTCTTTTCCTGTGTCAAGCTCGTTAAAAAATGAAACAATCACCTCTCCCTTCAAGTTGAGTCTTTCGCCAGATCTCGTAGATGTCGAGTCAAGTCTTTCGTTGGGTCTCGTTTTTGAACCTTCATTTCATCCACCTGTATCCTTTTTCTCCATCTAGCACAGAAATTGGTGACAACCTCAAAGTCGGTGAATGAATTGAAGCTTGGGGGGCATGTCTCCAGTCTTTGATGATCATTCTGGAGTCAAGTCACTAGCTTTCAAGCTGGGGGCAGAGTACCGAGCTTAGTCTTTGTTCTTTCTCGTGCTCGTAAATACATGAGAATGCAACCGGGTAATCTTTTATCTCTTTTTCGGACCCGTACAGATACACGAACATACGAAAAAGGAACCCCCCCTGGAATCTACTTTAAACCCTTTTCAGACTCTCTAAATATGAAAAGATTGTCGAGTGAACTTGCTTCCTTTCACACTCGTTAAAAGGTCAGAAAGGGCGTCTTTCAAGCGATAGTTTACCCCTTTTTCGGTCTCGTTAGACTACTGTACGAAAAAGGAACTGAGAGAGTTCTCTTTTAAGTGTTTTTCCAAACTCTATAATCCCGAAAAACCTTCGAGTTTTCTATCTTTGGACTCGTTAAAGCATACATCGACAGGCCCATATGGGACCGAACCCTTACTTCTTTCGGTTCGTTAAACAAAGGAAGAGGAACTTACCAAAGGTGAGTTATATCGAGCATGTGTTATCCTTCTCGAGCTCATTAAATCAAAAAGAGGTACTCATCTATCTGGATGGGGGAAAAAATTGAAAGGAGCAAGCCGAGCAGTGTCTTGAGAACATCATCTAGCACTTCTTAGAGTCGCCCTTGAACATGACACTTTATCATTTGCGCATATCATAATCCGCTAAACCTCTGCACTGAGCCAATTCTTTAAGTTCCTTTCGCTCCTTTGGGTCACCCGACGCAAGTCAAAGTATCCACTGCATAGTTTTGGTCCATGTCATGTTTGCTGTTGTGCCTTAGTGTTCAAGGGAAGTATCCACCTCGAAAGTCAGCCATCCCAAATATCTTGCCTCAAAACCTGTGTTAGTCCATGTCCATTTGATCTACCAATTACATCTCTATGTCCGTTTCGTGTCGTTGATGGGGGATACATCAAGGCCCTCCCTCGATGAGTCTATTCCTATCGACTTCAACACATTATCCGGGAATCAGACTTAGAAACCAGTTAGTACTTTGGGACCTGCATGCCTCAATGGCAGGCCACCTCACATTCGACAGTGGGTTTACATCATTGACCTCTGATCGAATGATTCCATGAATGTTCGACTTCAGATCATCTATTCACATTCGCGGGAATGTACTAAGGTACCTTGGGAACCATTAACATTAATGGTGATCTCCCTCGCACTTGTTAACGGTTCACACCATTGACCGGTAATCAAGTGGTTTCTGCCATGTTCGACATCAGGACATCTACTCACATGGTTAGGATCGTACCACGTTGGGATTGGTGAGAAGACCCTGGGTTGAGTGATCACTTTGATATATGCTTTGCCCAGGTTGTGAAGGAGTTTCTATTGGACAAGAACACATACACTGTTACATAGATCCACTTTGTATTGGTCGTGGCTATGTCTTTTCATCTCGTAGATCCACTGTGTATTCTTCGTGGCTACGAGCAGTCTGAGTCATCAGAGTATAGATCCACATTGTATCTTCGGTGGCTATACCTTTTTTATCAATACAATTATGGATCCACAGTGTATTTTATGGCGGCCATATATTGCAAGCCTTGATCACCCAAGCATAGGTATGCCTGCCTTGGGTTTTGAAACATGTCATGATATTTGTTGGATGTTTGTGTGTAGCTTCCGTCAGGTTCTCCGAGTCTATACCCTTTCTTGAACGTCTACAAAGCATTTCAGTTATCAGTTCGCATCTTCTAACTTCATGCTTTGGGGGGCATTCTGTTACACGTCAAATTTACTCAACTGGATAAGTGTCGCATATTCCTCTCAATTGTCGTAAGTGTCGCATCTTCCTTACAACTTTCGCAAGTGTCGCAAGTTGTTCATAAGTGTTGCAAACGTTGTTCAAGCATACCGCCTTAACGACGACACTAAGGAGGCACTTAAAACATCTCATACACTGGGTTTGGAGAAGGAGAACTGATTAACTGAAGTCAAGGAACTCTTAACACCTAAAGAGAGATTTTGATCAAAGGTTTTAGGGGTGAGCGCTCCCTTATATCAGCCTAGGAAGCGCTGGCGCTCCCCTATAAGGCTTCAGGGAGCGTTATAACGCTCCCCTGCCCCCTCTGAAGGAGCGCTACCCACCTTTAGGGCGCTGGCGCTCCCCTCAAGCTTCTTAGAGAGCACTACAACGCTTTGATGCGCCTTTTGAAGGAGCGCTGCCTAATCTGAGGCAGTAGTTGGCCCGTTGAGGAGAATAAGGGGATGATCTTTCAAGATTAGGAGGCAGTTGCATTCAAATTCTTGGTTTCATCAGGAGATCCCTGATCTGAGGAGGAAGTTCCCCAACTTGTTCTAAAGATAACTCAAGAGGTTAAGCTCCTCTTAACCTATATAAGCAGGCTCTATGATGGTGGAAAGGGGGGAAATAGAGAATTACACCAAACTTATGATCTCATAAGTGGTGCTGGAACATAGCTGATTGGGGGAAGAATTGCTAGCATGAAACCTATGATCTCATAGGAAACACACAGTCATCCAAAGGAGAGTGATCGTTGAAGCTGCTGTTATCCAGGTTGTGGATCTTTCAGGCAAGGGTTAGACGAAGGGGACTTGACGAAGCTGTCGCATTCGCATCTACGATTGTAAGTACTGCTGTCATTATTCTCATTAATATGACACGCTTGGCCTGTTTCTTTCTAGTTTGTGTCTGATGTTATATGAACTTATCATTGATAGATAGATCTGTTTTTAAGCTAATATTAATAGAGTAAGAAGCGGTCGCATCTTGTTTGTCTACAAGACTCAGCGAGGAGCAAAGGATTGGAGCTCAACTCGGAGCGTGCAGGGACAACCGTCGATAAAGAGTTACTTCTGTTCTCCTTCCTTCTCATGTGTTAGTTTGTATAGATTTGAAAGGAAGTCAGTGTCCATGTTAAGCATTTTCTATCTTAGAGTTAGGGTCAAGCTCTTTGAGGCAATCTACCTGTCCGCAGGGAGATTTTCCTACAACAGTTCCTCCTCAAGAATGATGGAAATTGAACAGAATCAAGCCATAAGGCCTGGAATTGTTCAAAGCCATACCCGAAATTAAAGACATCTTCGTAAAGGCTGAGTGGTATGATTTCCTGTGTGCATTCGAAGGACACCACACAGGCTTGGATATGCTCTTCATGCAGACATTTGATGGCTTCCAGACCTTGCTTGGGGATACCTGGATTCATGTCACAAAACAATTCATTGGAACAACTTGCACTCTCCCTGTTTGCGAGGAAATATGGTTCAAGAAAGGCAAGCTACCTCCCAATATCTGCAACAAATTCCTTGTTCTCGAGAACCAAGACCTCGACTGGAGCCAAGGAATCCCTATGGTATGGATAAAGGAAGACTAGAAAGGGGCCCTAACAACAATACAAATATATATCACAGGTGAGGGCCGATTCAACATTGTTCACTGCTATCACCTTCATTTCCTTATGCATCTGAGTGGAGACAAAGAGATTAATTTACCATATTACCTGCTTAAGATTCTAACCAAGATGGCCAGGAGGGTTCAAGGTCACCCTGAATCTGATCATAGAAGCTTGTACCATCATGGCTTGATTAAATTGTTGGTAACTTTCATTCTCGAGGAGCTTGAAATTCCCTGGGATTATTTCTTGAAGTTTGTGGGATTGAAAGAGCAGGAGTAGGTGCCCGATTCACAAAATGCAGGTGATGAAAGAGAGGAGGTTAGGGCTTCTTCAAATCCTAGGAGCTCGATGAATCCTATCCAAACCGTGGTGAGTAAAGGGAAATGCCCTAAAAAAAGAAATACACCCTTGAAAGAAAAAAAGCCAGAAACCCCAATGAAGGAGTCCCCTCACATGAAATTGAGGTCGTCCACGAAAAAGGGAAAGGAAAACAAAAGTGGAAAAGCTTCCATATTGCACCCACCTACTTTGGAAACACCACAAAGATCTCCGTCATCCAACCACTTAGAGGAGGAGCAAAAAAACCCCATTGAGCAGCAAGATAATAAACTTGTGACTCAAATGAGAGCACAAATTGGACCCAGTTCGTCCAGGAAGAAAGTAATTAAAGGGAAGGCTGTTCCTGCAAAAGATTCACCTAAAACATCTCCTCCATCCAGACAAAACAGGAAAAGGAAGGGTGAGAAAAATATTGAATTCCCAAGCAAACCAAACAGAAAGACTAGAATTACAAATTAATTGAGGATG
Source organism: Picea sitchensis (assembly GCA_010110895.2). Classification (NCBI taxonomy): domain Eukaryota; kingdom Viridiplantae; phylum Streptophyta; class Pinopsida; order Pinales; family Pinaceae; genus Picea; species Picea sitchensis. The sequence continues at coordinate 5,095 of SNQJ01S0043818.1, forward strand.
AACTCCAAGGCTCTGTTCAAGCCATCACTAAAAGACCCCCAATCAATTATGATCAAGGATGATTATAGTCTCGAATTTGCTAGTATGGAGGAAATGATAGTCAATGTTTTGAAGGGAATGACAATGAAAAAGGAGAAATCAAAGTCTAGAGAGAATGAGGCTACATAAACACCATTTGTGACAGTGAAAAAGGAGTATCCTTCAAACTCTAGTCAACAAGGAATACATGATTATGGATTTGATCACGAGTAAGATTCTATTGGCATCTTGCCACATGCAGGGGATCCTTGTCTTACAAGACATTAAACCAGAAATTAAAGCTGACACTGTGGGAGTACATGGGTCCACTAAAGGAACTAAAGGGAAAGAACCTGAGGTTATACAGAGTCATAATATGATAACAAGAAGTAGAGCATTGGCTGACCACAACAAGTCTAGCATAGAGCAAGATAATAAGAAGATGCAAGTTGAGGTCAAAACAGAGAGGGTCGATGACAACCAACAAGTGCATAAACTGAAGCTTCAAGTCCAGACCTTGCAACACCACAACCATGAATTAGAGAAAATGTACTCCAGACTATATAAGAAGTATCAAATACTCCAGAAGAAGCACCTGCAGACTTGTTTCTTTCAAAGGAGATAATTTGAAGGAGTACCTAAAGAATCCGCCAACACATCCAGTTATCTCCCAGTTGGCCTCCAACAACACACATGGACACCAATGCTCAATACATAACTTAGTTCTGTCAGTCCTAGTCAGTTTTTGTCAAAGTTTAGTTCACTCCAGCATATGCATCCATCTAGTTTTATTGCTAGTAGCAGTTTTTAATTGTTTAAAGTTCAAGATTGTTTAAATTAAGGCACAATAAGTGGTCATTTGTGTTTGATATGAACCACTTTTTGTTCATTCAAGTTCAAAGTATACATTACTATACTCCAACAGTATTTTAGTTAATTCAAGTTCAAAGTATACATTACTATACTCCAATAGTATTTTAGTTAAGTCAATAAGTTGTTTTCCAGATGATAGTGTAGAGTTAAGCCTGAGTTCGAGATGGACGAGAGCCTCTACAACTTTGATAAATATGCAATTTTTGTATGTTTTGAGGGTTCGGTTTTTGGGAAGGAAATCAATATATCAACTAGTTGAATTTGTTCTATGCATGGATTAAATATCTCTACCTGGTGAATATACTCTTGATGACAATGTGTTTTGTCCAAATCTACCTGTGTTTTTATCTTATCTTAAATGCAATTTTTGATTTGTGCGAAGTACATTTCATTTCCTTTCATCTATTGTATAACTCATCTTTACTGATATGTAACCTGTAAAACAACTAATGCTTTGGTGAAGGATTATTTTTATTGCAACTTGTGGGATTAATTGTGTTTGGATACTTGTTTAATGCCTTGAAATGATATTTTAAGGATTAAACTTCTAACAACATATTATTCATTGAGTGTTTTGTTGTTCCCCTTTGGTTTTACCTCTATTATCTCACTTGTCTGTCATTTGTGTGCCATGAGCCAAGGAGGACCCTCATCCATATCATTTTTCCAACCCAACCATGTTCTTGTCTTGGTAAACCAACCCTCTAACTGACCAACAAAATCAAATAATAAAAAAACCAACCATTCCAAAACTTGAGGTGGCCTAGCTCTGCCCTTTAGTAGTCATGTGTAGAATTTAGGACCAACACATTTGTTGATATTAAATTTGGGGATAGCAAGGCCCCCAAATCCAAGGACTGGATTTATGAGAGTCAAGATATTCTCAAGACTCTCAAGGACAATTTACAAATGGCACAGAATCAACAAAATATTGATATAGAAAGACATAGGGTCGAGCACACTTTTGAGGTGGAAGACTTCGTATTTTTGAGATTACATCCCTACATAAAATATTCACTGAAGAAAAGTGGATCAAAAAATCTAAAACCACAGTTTTATGGCCCCTATAGGGTGATTCAGAGAGTTGGTGAGGTAGCTTATTAGCTTGAGTTTTCGTAGGGAAATAATATCCACAATGTGTTTCATGTTCCATGCCTCAAGAAGGAATTGGGAAAACAGGTCACTTATTCGACATAGTTACCCCCATTGGATGAGGAGGGAAGTTAGTCTTGGTTCCTGAGGAGGTTTTGGAGGTCCAAGAGAGGAAATTGTGTAACAGGGTGATCCAAGAGCACGTCATTAGGTGGAGAGATTTGTTAGCAAAGGATGCCACATGGGAAGGCAACTAGATCTTACAACATCCTAACTTGCAGTTGCTTGAGGATAAGTAATCTTAGGAAGGGAGGACTGTAATGCCCCTTTCCGAAAGATCACTCCAGGAGATCGACGTAATAGCCTAAGTGATTCCCGTAGGCTATAGTTAGTGGAAGAAAAGGGAATTAATTAATTATTTGACGTCATCAGAATGAAATAATTTTAAAAGTGACATTGAGTAATTAAGTGAAAAGGTGTTTTAAGTGACTTTGAGCTTATAAAGTCAATTTTCTTTATTGAAAAGGTAAAAGGGTCAGTAAAAGGGTGAATGAGGAAATAAAAAAGGAATGAGGGCGCCCTCTCCCATTATTCCTTTTTATTATCCTAAAAACGAATTTGAGGAGTTCTTATGGATTTGACTCTTGGGACAAAAAACCTTAGAGAAGAAGATTAGTTTCGACAGTGAGACCATCCACCCTAGCTGGTCGTGGAGAGAAGATAACTCAAATATTTTCATCGTGCTTCATTGTGACATAGTTTATTGTTTTGGCAGGTGAGTTTTCTCATTTATGGCTGAGTTTGGCTTGTATGAAGGCTGAGTTTCTTTTGTTGGGTCGATTTGTTTCCTTGAGTGGGAAATTTCTCATTATTGGGTTAGTTTTCTGGGTAGAGAGGCCGAGTTCTTGATGTACGGAGGTAGAAATCACTTGGTGGGATGAGTTATACTAGTTGGGACCAAGTTTATTCATGTTGGGGATGATTTACACTTGTTGGGGCCGATTCGTATTTGTTGGGCGAATAATATCTTTGTTAGGCTGAATTCCTTGAGTGGGGAGTGCCATCTTTCAGTGGAGACTGATATCTATTGAGCAGAGGTTGAGGTTCCCTTTTGCTTGGGGGCCTATTTCCCTCACAATAGGGTCGTACTTTTGCTGAGGAGTCTATATTTTTTTCTTGCGATTCATATTATCTTTGTGGGCTGATTTGGACCACTACTATCAGTGAGTATTGTAATAGGTCAGAGATCCATTAATAAAACTAGATCTTGTGGTATTTATTTGTTGTTTAAGTGGTTTTGTTTTTTATTTATGTGGGTACTTTGTTGTAATATTTGGCGTGCAAATGTGAGAATTATATGTGGTATCAAACCCTCAATTATCTCTTGAGAATTACATGAAACAAACCCAACCATAGCCTATACATATAACATCATCAAACATAGTTTTATACTCGGGTTTGGGGTGTGACTACAAAGTGTTTAACAAAACCTTTTGCTTAGAAAATAAGCTACAACAAATAGAGGAAGGGTTTATCATTTGATATTGGTTATCTCTACTGACTCTTTGACGAAATTTTTACATTGCTAAACTAAGAAAAAAATACAAAAAAAATTAGTGGGGATTTTACAAGAGCCTCAACAAGCCTTAGATTAGACTTAGATTAGTGTAAAGTTAATAGATTTAGATTAGGGGAAATTTGGGGTCAAGAATGAACTTCATACAATTTTTTAAACTAAAAAACCACTTAATTTCAACCAATAGAATTTGAGATGATGATGTCACCTCATATGTTAATAAGGAAAAAAAAGAATTTAAAAATACCAAATCCAAGTGTCAACCTCTAATTGAATTATAATCAACCATGGTTAAACTAGCTAGTTAGAACCCTTAATTACTTACTCAATAAAATATTACACCAAGATTTGAATAGATTATGTATAAAGAAATATTAAAAACTTTTTGATCATTTTAAAATGTTAAACTCTTGATGTCTAATAAGTTTTCGGATTATTTAGTTGTCATCCTATTTTATTGATTATTTAGACTATTTTAAAATATGAAATTCATTATGTTTAGTACATTTTGATATTATTTAGTTAAAAATTGAGTGATTTAAAAAAAATTATTTAGTTGACTTTTTTCTTATTATTATTATATAAAAACAAGTAACATGGTCAAAGTTTTCCATAGAAATTTATATATTTTTAGAATCATCAAAAATTAAAATTGATAAATTTGTAACATGCATTTATTTGAATAAATTGATTATTGCGAATTTGAAGTTTATTAAAATATTTTTTTATATTATTTAGTTATTATTCTCTTTTATTAAATGGGAAAAAATGAATTTATTTAGCCATTAATATATTTTATTTAGTGTGAAAAGGAGTGAAGATTTTTTTATTTTTTAGTTGAGTTTTATTTTTTTATTTGATATACATTTTCTTTTATAATTATTATCAAAATAATTTTTTCATTTATTTTTTTATTTGAATAAATTGATTATTGCGAATTTGAAGTTTATTAAAATAATTTTTGAATAAATTGATTATTGCGAATTTGAAGTTTATTAAAATAATTTTTTATATTATTTAGTTATTATTCTCTTTTATTAAATGGGAAAAAATGAATTTATTTAGCCATTAATATATTTTATTTGGTGTGAAAAGGAGTGAAGATTTTTTATTTTTTAGTTGAGTTTTATTTTTTTATTTGATATACATTTTCTTTTATAATTATTATCAAATTAATTTTTTTCATTTATTATATGTGCACAATAATCTTAATTTTTTATTATTATTTCTTGTAACTCTACATTAAACTAATTTTTTTTTAATGCATTTTTGAAGGAAACCCACCAAGAAGTTCTTCTGTTTTTGAGGATGAGCTAAATCAGATTATTTAGGATGATGTCAATTTCAAAATATTTGTCACACTATCAACTTTCCTAACCTTTTAACTCAACAAAATTATGGAGATATTGGAACACTTATTTTAATGTTTTTCAAGCACAAAAATAAAATTCTAAAGAATTTCAAGTAATCCCTTACCTTCTTAAGGTCTGATAGACCAATTAGGTCTCAATGGAAGTTAATCATCATCATCATCATCATCATGTCAACAACAATTGGCTCATGAAGATAAAACATGTTACAAAGTGGGATTTGAACCCAAGCAAAGGAGAAAACAATTTTCCTCTCAACCACTTGAGCTACGTTGTAATGTCCCAAATTCTAATTAAGCTAAATTCATAAGTAAACATAGCAATTTGAAACCATTAAATGAGGAAAGTAGAAATACATTGATTATGACCAGATAATTCACAAGAAGAATTGGGTGTTGAGAAGCTTATGTGAGAGATGAAGAAATAAACTCGCTTACAACACTATGATCGTCGAACCCGTGCGCTCCAAGTTTTGATACAACATGCCACAAGAGAGTGTGGGGAAAGAATATCCTCCCAACCAACCCACCAGTCATCACAACTGAGAGCCCCCAAGCCCTCAATTAACTACCTATGCTAGATTCCAAGTCTTTCTGTCAATTGCACTAGAAAAATATCCCCTAAGTAATTTTCCATGTTTATTATATAGAGTTCTTCTTACACATCCATGCAAAATTTCCATGCATGAGGCTACCTATGCCAACTTCCAAGCCTTTCCGTCAATCACACCAACAAAAGGTCCCCCAAGTCCTTTTCCACCTTCAATATATAGAGTTTTTCTTACACTTCCATGTAAGAAGTTCCATGCATGAGTTACCCTTGTCATTAAGTAATTGATCATGCGATTTCTTTATTTTTTTAACCTTTCTTAATACAGTTTTCCATAAATTTATATTTTTCTTATTTTTACCCTTTTATTCTATTAATAAAGTAATTCCTTTTATTTATTTATTTTTTAATCTTTTACTTTATTTATTATTTATGTTCTTTCTATTTTTATACCATTTGTTCATTTCTTTCTTTATTATTATTATTATTTATTTATTTAATAATATTTTTTAGTATTATTATTATTATTTAATAATATGGGGCAATACATACTCCCCCATTCAAGGAACTTTGTCCCAAATTTATTGTTAATTATGTTACTTATAGGTTTTTAATTTGCTCCCCATAGCTTCCACAACAACTTCTGTTGGACTAGTATAAAGCTATGCAAGTGACTGCATCAGGAATCAAAAGTCCACATCACAACACTGATGAAGCGCGAGCACTCTCTAGATTTTCTTCCCGACTTTTAGAACCACAATTAAAGCCTACTAATCTATCAATATCCTTAAGGCTCTATATCTCATCTTCCCAAGAAGACATCCAATATGGTACTCATGTTCCCTAGGCATCTCGAAAGGTTGACGTAAACTCTTTCCACAACTCCTACCAATTACAATCCCTAGGCATTGAATTCCAATCCCACAACACCACCGACGAGCAATACTCTAACCCTTTTCCTGGACTTCGACATCACAACTCTATATCAGGCACTATGGTCTTCTCAATATGGTCCCACTAGGAAACAAAACCATTGGAATAGGTTGGTTGATTGAGTTTGTCCCTAGACCATAAGGTGTGACTTTGAAGATATTATCCTTCATAGGTATGTGATCCCATGAGATCATCAAATAAACCGTCCCTCTCGGTCCACTGGTGGGTAACTTGACAGTGACTAGCTCACAACATGCAACCAACGAATGTCACCATGAGAATACAACATCATTGTCATGGCCACATGCTCACACATGTCATCATAGAACATTTTATCATAAAAAAGTTCCATGCAATTACATCATGTCATCGCATCAGGAGATAACCATCATAAGAAATATAACATCGACACATCTTTCTCAAAGACAAAGCCTTTTATCAACATACATAAATGGAATCACATGTCAACATAACGTAACATCATATGCAAATAACACAAGGTTCTTAAGATAGTATAACATCATGAATAATAATATTTTAACATAACATAACATCATATGCAAATACCATAATGTTCTTAAGATAGTATAACATCATGAATATGATAATTATATCAACTTGTAATATATGCAAAGTAATAAATCATCATGAACATTCTTATCATGATTCGTCAACAAAATCAAACCATTAGCTTGCATGATTATATATATATATATATAAGGAATACCAACTATCACATCTAATATAAGAATTATCATTAAAACATCCATATAGTGCATGGGTCTACTTGGTTAATTTTTGTCATCCCCAATCTAACTACACAAAGGACCATTAGTACTACTAGTGCATGTTCTCATCAAGATACCATCTATTTTCCAATAATAATTTCATTTTCTTTCCATAAGAAAGTTGACAATTTATTAGGTAGGTATCGTCACCCTATTAGTATGCTCAAGTTTACATATATTTTCCTTGTTTGAGTACACCGTTAACTGCCAAGTAAGCCCGAAATTCTAGATCCACAATCTCTAAGCATATATTATTTCCCACATTATGACATTTGGTGAAACTCAACATAAGTTATTACTAAACTTACTAGCATGCCTTAAATCATCAATATCAAAATTTATAATCTCATCCTTGTAAACTTTTGACCGTGAACCAAGGTTCTTATGTCACTTACAAAAAGAAATGGTTAAACTCTAGTGATTTTCCACCCCCTGGTAATTATCATTGATCACCCTCAAAAGGAATAGCTTATAAAATACATAACTCATAATTAGCATTCATGCTTATTACTCTTCATGCTAGGTGTTTTATCATTAGTCTCTAAGACTTGTAAAAGGATTAGCTTATAAAATACATAACTTGTAATTAACATTTACGCTTATTACTCTTCATGCTAGGTGTTTTCTCCTTAGTCTCTAAGACTCATTTTTCACATGGTCTATTTCCTTTGTCTTTGAAGATCTATAACCAAGAAGTATATCATTGTTCTACTTTAATCATTTAAACATTTAGCCCTTTTCCCCGTCTATCAATTGTCACCCTTTCCTATCTTGACATCTTTAAATTATACGAGTCATCACTACGAACTTTACCAATCATCCTTAATCATCATTCATGTTTCTCAATCCACTCATCAATATCCTTAGGAGAGCTTGCCACTTGAGAGAGAAAGACATCCCTTCACTATCGTCTCGTAAGTTGTCCCTAGGATTTATTTTTCATGGTTTCCTTATCAACTCAATGCAATCTATTAGGTATACACTTTAAGGGAGTTTTCTAAGCTTTAACTAACCACTCTAATATAAACATTTCCATATTGTTGCTTATTCAAATTGGGTACCTTGCTCACTTTTACCAATCTTTGATTGGCTAGGAGAATACCACCTTTATGCTAAGGTGTTTACCCCATTCTACTTATGGAATTTACACAATTTTCATCTGGTCTACTTTATTTCCATCATATATGTACTCATGGGTTTATTAACTCTTCAATATAATCCCACCATACCTTATAAATTCCTTTAAATGGGTACATCATTATCCCAATCATTTAACTCAATTAATTAATCGACATCATTTGCTTCCCGATAAACATCATCATTATTTGGACCTTATAGTGATTCTTATTCTACTCCTATTTGGAAATAATTTTATGATTCAACAACCATTTTCCACAGGGTTAATAATTCATGGGATACCTCAAGAGTTCTAAGTTATTCCCCTCATGACAATCCAAAATCTTCCATCATGTTTAGGGATCAACCCATTCTTCCCCTCCTAAAAAAGGTGACATCCTCATAGCAAAGTTTACCAAATAACCATTCCCTAATATACTTATAACTCACCAACTTCCATGAATTCATCTTTTGTATTTTCAATCACTCACTCCTCTTTAAGACATAAGGTCATTCTCATTGGGTTGTCTTTTCATTAATTTTATCTTCTCAATGTGCAAGACTTTTTTTTTTTTGGTAAGAAGCATTCAAATTTTAAATGCATATCTTGCTAAATTCTTTAAACTATCATACCATTTTGGAACATTGAAAATATATATCATAATATATCATGACAAGTTTTAGTTTAATACTATTGAACATTTCTCATTATGAAAATGTGGTTGCCTAACAAAAAAACCTTTTAACCATTATTTAACACTTCACAACAACTTAATGACAATTTCTAAATATATA
>SNQJ01S0043818.1:28314-49106 GCA_010110895.2 Picea sitchensis
AGAGGGTTTCCCAGGATAAATGTTGTGTCTCTTGTGAATGTGTATTTCTCAGTGATCTTGTTCTTATGATGCTCTTATCTATTGAAATGCAAAGAACTATAATAATGGCATAAACATTAACATGGTTAACCCTTGAATAAAAAATAAAAAGAAGAAGAAGAAGAAAATAAAATAATAAAGCAAGAAAAAGAATAAAGGCAAGAACGGGCTTGGAAAAAATGCATCCATGACAGGTACAACTCACCTTCTACAAAGGCACCCATAGATAACATTATGCATCCTTGGCCGTCACTTCACCCACATGTCTGGACATCCCCTAGCCACATCACCTCACTTACATGGCTTGGATAAAATTCTCCTAGAAACTTTCCTTTTCTTGTGGATACTAGCCCAATAGAACGTCTTGTCTTTTTCTCCAATCTTGTACTGTATCTTTTTGTAATGTCTTTGAGCTATTGACCGATGTATCAGGGTTTTTATGCATATGTTTAATAATATTAATGATGAAATGTGATTGACATTGCTATGATCCTTGTGACTAATGAGCCTATGGAGGGAATAAATTTTGATGTGAAAGACCATGCCCGACGGACAAGTACCATTTGGACCGGTACACATGAGGAGATGATCAGTTAGGACCTCCATGGGGATGAAGAGTCCACCAGATGGATGTTGAGAGCCCATCAGGGGGCAGAGATAGGAAAGTGGTTGATCAGGGTTTTGCACCGGAGAAGAAGAGGATGTTTCATCAGAGGCACTTTGGTAGAGCCCGGCCCAGGGGGATTGCCCCATTTCCAGTGAAACATTTTCCCTGGATGGCCCAGGATGTCACCTATGGGCTCATTATGTCACCTTGAGTGTGTGGTAGTTTGACATGGCAGTTGGTACGTGTGGCATGATGGAGAGGCCCAAAGAGGGTTAACATTTTTCTCTTTATTTCTGCATTTACCCTAAAAGGGGCTAATGTCTCCCTTAGAAGGGGTGACATCTCACCTTTTGCTCAATTAGGGTTTTAAAATGAACATTTAATGCAAAACAATATTATTTTGGTAATTTGGCCTTGTCAGCCTTTTTATGACCTAAAAGTTAAATTAGGTCATTGATACAATATATATTGAGGGTTTTCACTCTCATTTTATCATCATTCATCACTCACTCATTAGTGAGGTCTGATTTTAGCGCCCTATTGGGGTTTTTGGCTGATTTAAGAGAGGCACACTTGTTGAAGGAAGACCTTTTTTGGCATTTATGGTGTTTCTCTTGAAGGAAGGTGTTACAACTAGGGTTTGCATGGTTGTTTCTTCATGAATTGTAAGTGTTTTTTCTGTAAAACTTCTTATTGAATGGTTGTAGTTTAAATTTCTTGCACACTACTTATAAATTTGCTGAATCAAAACCCTAGGTGACAATCACACTTAATTGGTCCTTGTCTCATGTCCCCTAATAGAGAAATTTTCAGCCATTGAAGAAGGAAGAGAGAGCCTAGCCATAGCTACACTCTCATTTCTTCTTCTCCCTGAGCTAGCCCTACTATCCAGAAGTGAAAGAGAGTGAGACGCCCTTGGCCTAGTTCTTCTACACCAAAGCCGTACCATTCTAGGGTTTGCTGAAAAGGCCTTGTTGTAGAAACACCTTTCCTCTTCAAACCCTCATGCTTTGGTTGTCTTTGCTTTATCTTCAACTAGTCATTTTGCCAATTTGATCTAAAGAAGGAGGAGAGAGCACAAGGCCTTTCTTTAGCAACACCGGAGTGAGCCTCTCTCCCCTAGGGTTTCATTTCTGAAGCCCTGCTATTGCAACACTTCAGAACCCCTCCCTCTAGTCTTTAGTCACCCTCCTTCATCTCTTGCGTCCTTCTTATTGACTCCATTAAACCCTAAGGCACTGATCTAAGGCCTCCAACGTTGAAGTGATTTGGTCCAAACACTTTCAAACTTCTTTTAAAGTTGAAACCCTAACTACACTAACCCTAACCTACTAACCCTAGAATGCTGACGTCACCCTTGGTTATTTCATCTTGATGCAACACCGTTTCATTTTATAAGCAATTGAATGGTGTTTAAAGCATTTATTGAATGAGGGATTGATTGGATATATTGAGTGCTACATCATTTTGGTATTTATTGGTGGAGTAATATTATTTCATTGCTATATTGACAAACATTGACTTCATCAATATTTATTGCTTATATGTTGAATTTAGCAGATGATCTTTTATATATGAAGTGCTAACCAAGATTTTCACGTATAAGTTTCTTGTTGCTTTGTCCCGGACAAGTGCTTTTCTTCTTCTTTGGTTACTTCTTATTATTGGTTGTTTAGTCGGATCTTCTGCTTGATGGTGACTTGTGAGAGGGGATTTAAACTTTTGCCTTATCATACTTCACCTTCTCAAAGCTCCAGGTCACTAGGGACATCTCCCTTGGGCCTTACCACCCAGAATAGAAAGAACCATCCCATTGAGGTGACATTTTGTGGGATTGGTTCCTGTTACGCCAGTTTATCCCTTTATCTTCTGACTTATTACCGTAAATACAAACTGTGTGATAACATTTTGGCACCATTACCGGGGAAGACTGAGTCAATTCTCCTCAAACGACAAATCATTTCGGTAAGCCTTGCCTCAAGAGCCTTTTCTTACAAGCTTACCTGGCAACTCCACTAGGGTATTTTCCCCTTTCTTTGATAGTTTCAAGTAAACTATCTGGCGACTCCATAAACTAAAAAGAGGTTCAATAATCCTCCTTTGTCTTTCAGAAGGAAGCCTCCCAAGAACTCTCTTGTTGTCAAATCACTTTTCGGGAAGAGCCTTCCTTTAAGAATCATGTTTAGCTCTCAGACTGCTACAACGAACCCAACCAACAATCAAATACAATGGTCATCTACTCTTTTCAAACTGTTAGACATGTCATCCATACCAGGCTACCCTAGGAAAATGCCACCTAAGTATGATAAGTGGTTGCCTAAATTTACCGGTACTGATGCAATCAGTGCCGAAGAGAACATGAGCAACTTTTGGGCATTTTTTCAGCTTCACCCCATTAGTGATGATGCTGAAGATCTAGTCATGAAGTTGTTCTTCGCTACTCTTTATGATGCCTCAAGGCATTGGTACCTAAGCCTTCTCGACAGAAGAATCAAAACCATGGATAGACTTGAAGAGGCCTTTCTCAAAAGATGGAGTGTCAAAGAAGACCCTAATATGCTCCTCACCCAACTGAACAACCTTGCCAAATATGAAAATGAATCCATTCGGGAGTTCCACACCAGATTCAAGACTTTAATGCAAAGAATTCTTGCAAGCCATCATCCAAAAGATGATTACCTCGTCCATGTTTACACCAGATCTTTCAATGGACAACTAGGGTATTATGTTAGAGATAAAACCCCCCAGTCCATTCAAGAAGCCCAAGAGATTGCTACTAAAATAGAAGGAAACCTCCTTTCATCCAAGATTGAGCCTTTTGCTAACCCAAGGGGGAGAATAGACACTAAACCAAAGATAGTTCACAATGCTGAGCCTACTTTAGATCTATGTACCAGTATCGCAAAGCTACAAGCCTCTATGGATGGTATCATAAAAAATCAAGAGGAAATGATGAACAAGATTGTCAAGTTGGAAAGATCTCAGACCTAGGCGCCCTGGGTCCCGTACAAAGGACAATTCCAGAAAGGGGGCCAATTTTATAAACCAAGGAATGAGCATGAAGTTCCAAACATGTTGGCCCCTGCAAACATTGTTGATGAAAATCCTTGGTGCCTGGAATGCAGCGAAGCACATTGGGAGCATGAGTGTCCTTACAACAATGGCCATCAACAAGTCAACAACATGGATTGTTTCATGGATTTTCCTCAGATAAATATCACAGATGCAGAACATCACGAAGCCATGAAAGAAGCAGTTGGATCAGCAAGGATGGCGGTAATAAACAAACTGGATCAGGAATCACGAGAAAAGCTAAAGAAATAAGAATTTCAGGTGTACAGAAGAAAGAATTTAAAACAACCCGCCGCTAATCAGGCAAAGCCCCCACCCCTAGAAATGCTTCTTCCCAAGACATCCAAGGTGTGCAAGGTTAACCTAAACTTTGACTTCAAAGGGGCATTATAAAAAATGCATGTAAACGTCCCCATGAGAGAAGCAATCAAGATCCCATCCATCAAGGAACGCTTTGACACTTTCTTTTCAGGATTAGATGAACCTATGGACCCCCCTATTATGTTGCAAGCTGATCACTTCAGGTTCCAATATGGTGAAAACCCTCCTTTCTTCATGACGTTGGCAATGAATGGCAAGAACCTCAACAATTGCATGTTAGATACAAGTGCTGGTGCCAACATGATGTCACTCAAAGTCATGTGACAAGTGGGTTTGAAGGTCACACGACCTTATAGAAATGTATGTGGTTTCGAATCTAAAGCCATACCCACACACGGGGTGGTTGAGAATGTTGAAGTTTTCCTGAAGGAGTACCCAGAGAAGATGGTCCACATTGACATCGTGGTATTTGATGTCTTAGATGTGTGGGGGATGTTGTTATCTAGGAAGTTTGCTGCAATGTTAGGTGGCACCCTTGAGATGGACCTCACATTCTTGCAATTGCCTTTGAAAAATGGAACGATAGGCTGTCTCCTGAATGTGCCAATAACTGGGTTCCATGTGCAAGATATTACTCACCTCGTCAATAATAACAAAGCACAAAACGAGATGATACAAACTCTTCAAAAGTATTCTCCAGAAGATATGCCCTTTGCAATAGAAGAGGACTTTGATCAGATCGAATGTACCAAGAAAGAAGAATACCAACAACTCCTAGATGAATTCAAAAACAAAGAAATTGGGACGGTGAAGATATTAAAGAAACATGAAGATGACGTACAAATCCACCCGTCTCAACAGGAAGTTTTTACAGCAGAAGCCCACCCCCCTCCCTCAGCACAATACACCAGAGTTGTTCAAGGAACAACCAAATACAAAGTCAGAAAGTACAAGGATGGAGGCATGGTATGGATGTGGGATACCCAGAAAGGAGAGCCAACTAATGTAAAAGGAAGCACTCAGTCATGGCTCAGACCCTTCAAATTTGGAATGGAGTCAGTTGACGACCCATATTATCTATCCACTCTAGAGGGAAGAAGGTGCCCATTACCTACCAGTGGACACCTCCTCAAACCCCACCAAGGTGGGGGGACCTGATTTCATAGGTAAGTGCAGGTAAGTAGGCATTTTGTATTCGTGTATTGTACCATTTTCATTTCATGTTAGTTTCCTTTCACATTTGCATTGTTGATTGTTTTATTTCAGTTTATATATATATATCTATGTATGTTGGGGTGGCATTACCGCCCCATTTTTGTTACTGATGCCCCTATCGAGATTGAGCAGGTTTGCAGGTTATTCTAGAGATGTTGATTTTCTCATGCGCTCTACGATGAGCACATGTCCCCGAGTTGGAGCCATATGTTATCCCCGATTCTTAGGGATAACTAGGAGATCATGTCTCAAGGCCCACAGGTCCCATACATGGAGTACCGAGAGTAGGATTGACTTGAGCATGGCCTTGGAGGGCCCATCCTTTTCTTCTTCCATCAACTTTGTCTTGTCAGCAACAACAACATCCATCACCATCAGCTTGGTCTTGTATCAAAAGAGGTTCTTGCTCCATAAGGTAATTAGTCTAGGTATCATGGTATGTGTCACTTTTGATCATTGAAACCTTTAAATATATGCATCTGATTCCTTTTATCTCTAACAACTGCTTGGATCTTACATCAGCCTACATGACCATGCTTGGGGAGATTGGCAGGGTGCCCTAGCAAGCCTGTGCCCATAGGTCTTGGTTTGCCACTGGGGGGATTTCTAAAAATACATATTCCACTCCCATAATAGCACCACTGTTTCAGCTTATCACCCGCTCATCTATCCCATTCCCCTTGTCCGGGCATTGGGTTGACCTGTTTGTAGGATTGCACCTTATCTTGTGGGAAGAAGGGGCTAAAGCCCCAGAAGGTAAAAGTAGCTGGTAAAAGATAAAATCCTAGAAATAAAACCTCGAGATGATTCACCCAGATATCCCCGAGAAGGCAATAAAAGGCCTCTTAGCAAGAAATAATAGGGACCCGAAAAATAACAAACAAGACCTAGTCAAGAGGATAGGGGGTCTCATCACGAGCCAACCTATTAGGTTCATGGGTACCTAACAGTATGACATTGCCACCATATGGTTACCATGCCAGGGAAGTGACCTTTGGTTGCATGGCCAAGGGAAAGGGGGTCTCATCATGAGCCAACCTTCTCATCTTTGTGAAAGTACTTGTGGGTAACACTGTCAACTCTGGTCACCATGCCAAGGCAGTGTCCTCTGGTTAGCCCTTGAATAAAAAAGAAAAAGATGAAGAAAAAGAAAATAAAAGAATAAAGAAAGAAAAAGAATAAAGGCAAGAACATGCTTGGAAAAAATGCATCCATGATAGGTACAACTCGCCTTCTATAAAGTCACCCAAAGATAACATTATGCATCCTTGGCCCTCACTACACCCACATGTCTAGACATCCCCTAACCACATCACCTCACTTACATGGCTTGGATAAAATCCTCTTGGAAACTTTCCTTTTCTTGTGGATACTAGCCCAATAAGACGTCTTGTCTTTTTCTCCAATCTTGTATTGTAGATTTTTGTAATGTCTTTGAGCTATTGACCGATGTATCAGGGTTTTTATGCATATGGTTAATAATATTAATGATGAAATGTGATTGACATTGTTATGATCCTTGTGACTAATGAGCCCATGGAAGGCGTATCTTTTGATGTGCAGGACCATGCTCGACGGACAGGTACCATTTGGGCCAGTACACATGGGTATATGATCAGTTCTGACCTCCATGGGGCTAAAGAGCCCACCAGATGGATGCTGAGACCCCATCAGGG
Source organism: Picea sitchensis (assembly GCA_010110895.2). NCBI lineage: Eukaryota > Viridiplantae > Streptophyta > Pinopsida > Pinales > Pinaceae > Picea > Picea sitchensis. The sequence continues at coordinate 35,245 of SNQJ01S0043818.1, forward strand.
GGAAGAGACATGACGATGGTTGATCAGGGTTTTTCACTGTTGAAGAAGAGGATGTTTCATCAGAGGCACTTTGGCAGAGCCCAACCTAGGGGGATTGACCCACTTCCAGTGAAACGTTTTCCCTGGATGGCCCATGACATCACCTATGGGCTCATGACGTCACCTTGAGTGTGTGGCAGTTTGATAGGGCAGTTGGCACGTGTGGCATGATGGAGAGGCCCAAAGAGGGATAACATTTTGCTCTTTATTGCTGCATTTTCCCTAAAAGGGGATAACATCTCCCTTAGAAGGGGTGACGTCTCACCTTTTTCTCAATTAGGGGTTTAAAATGAACATTTAATGCAAAACAATATTATTTTGGTATTTTGGCCTTGCCAGCCTTTTTATGACCTAAAAGTTAAATTAGGTCATTGATACAGTATATATTGAGGTTTTCACTCTCATTTTATCATCATTCATCACTCACTCATTAGTGAGGTTTGATTTTAGCACCCTATTGGGGTTTTTGGCTGATTTAAGAAAGGCACACTTGTTGAAGGAAGACCTTTTTTGGCATTTATGGTGTTTCTCTTGAAGGAAGGTGTTACAACTAGGGTTTGCATGGTTATTTCTTCATGAATTGTAAGTGTTTTTTTCTGCAAAACTTCTTATTGGATGGTTGTATTTTAAATTTCTTGAACAATACTTATAAATTTGCTGAATCAAAATCCTAGGTGACAAGAACATTTAATTGGTCCTTGTCTCATGTTCCCTGATAGAGAAATTTTCATCCATTGAAGAAGGAAGAGAGAGCCTAGCCATAGCCACACTCTCATTTCTTCTTCTCCCTGAGCTATCCGTACTATCCAGAAGCCAAAGAGAGTGAGACGCCCTTTGCCTAGTTCTTCTACACTAGGGCCGTACCATTCTAGGGTTTGTTGAAAAGGCCTTGTTGTAGCAACACCTTGCCTCTTCAAACCCTCATGATTTGGTTGTCTTTGCTTTATCCTCAGCTAGCCATTTTGCCAATTTGATCTAAAGAAGGAGGAGAGAGCACGAGGCCTTGCTTTAGCAACACCGGAGTGAGCCTCTCTCCCCTAGGGTTTCGTTTTTGAAGCCCTGGTATTGCAACACTTTAGAACCCTTCCCTCTAGTCTTTAGTCACCCTCCTTCAAATCTTGCGTCCTTTTTATTGACTCCATTAAACGCTAAGGCACTGATCTAAGGCCTCCAACGTTGAAGTGATTTGGTCCAAACACTCTCAAACTTATTTTAAAGATGAAACCCTAACTACACTAACCCTAGAATGCTGACGTCACCCTTGGTTATTTCATCTTTATGAAACAACGTTTCATTTTATAAGCAATTGAATGGTGTTTAAAGCATTTACTGAATGAGGGATTGATTGGATATATTGATTGCTACATCATTTTGGTATTTATTGGTGGAGTAATATTATTTCATTGCTATATTGACAAACATTGACTTCATTAATATTTATTGCTTATATGTTGAATTTAGTAGATGATCTTTGATATATGAAGTACTAACCAAGATTTTCACATATAAGTTTCTTGTTGCTTTGTCCCAGACATGTGCTTTTCTTCTTCTTTGGTTACTTCTTATTATTGGGTTTTTAGCCGGATCTTCTTCTTGGTGGTGACTTGTGAGAGGTGATTTACACTTTTGCCGTATAATCCTTCACTTTCTCAAAGCTCCAGGTCACCAGGGACGTCTCCCTTGGGCCTTACCACCCAGAATAGAAAGAACCATCCCATTGAGGTGACATTGGGTGGGATTGGTTCCTGTTACGCCAATTTATCCCTTTATCTTCTGACCTATTAATATAAATACAAATGTGTGATAACATTTCCTACCCACCCTCTCCCATATGGACACAATACAATGAAGAGAGTGATTTGGAAGAAAAACCTAATCAAATATTGGAATATTTTTCCAAATTAAGTCATACTGTTGAAATTGAAAATGAAAATTCCAATTTTCAAGAAAACAATTTCAGCCTCTCATATACTCCATATGAGGATCCTTCAAGCAGTAAGTTTGAGAATGAAATTGAAGAGTCTCCACCAAATGCACAAGAATATTTCAGCCAACATGTTCATGAGGAAAATGTTGCAACATGATTGCAATTGCCACATCTTAATGATGAAAAGTCACAAGGGCATTGGCAAGAAGAAGAACTGGTGGAAGAAATGAATCTTGAGAACAATGATGGACAATACGATCATAACATGAATGAATAATGCATTCAAGACATTGGCAATGAATCAAGAATCTTGGTTAGATATAAGGAGAAGAACACAAATATTTTCGAACTAGAGACTTCTCATCCAAACAAAGACAACAACAATCTTGATAAACGAAGAATTGATTTCATTGAATCATGGTTCCAAATAATTGTTGGCCAAGCAATGCAATTAGATTTTCAACACATCTAGCTCAGTTTTCCTCCAACACACTTTGGATATGCTCTTGATTCCTTGGTAGTAGCCCCGATATGTTACCTAACTCTTGAAGTCATTCCATAGATCACTTGGATGTTTGAATGACTCCATTGGAAATCTAACTACATTTGAAAGTGTCCCTTTCCTCCAAGTAGGACAAGGTAGGTAGATATTGTTTTCACATAATGTGTTTCTTTAGTTAAAGTTTTGCATAATAAAGAAGTTGCTAGATGGAGACAATGATTCCATGGACCAATTGACAAGAAATTAAAATAATTTATTTTGAAGATGACTCCATAGCCCAATGGTTCATATTTTGGATTCTCAACAACCCACAGAGGGTTACTGTCCCACAGTTGAAGCCAATTGTTGATTGAAAATGTGGTCACTTCAATTTTCTTCTTTTTGGAATTATAAAACATTTTTAATCAAAAGAAGGAATTTGTGCATTCTCATTATCTCATGGTGTATCCCTCATTTTCAGCTTTGTCATGCATTTTTTAGAATCAAAATCCAAGTCAGTATGCCGAAGATATTCATGATTTTGTCCAGAAGTCTGACAGAGAGATTGCAAAATTGCAAGAAGAATTTTTCTAAGTGTCGTGTTCCTTTTTCCTATCCATTTCCTATTTTTTGACTAAGTACTCTCCTCACTCTTCTTAGTATTCTCATACTTAGTCTTTTATCCTCTTATGCTTCTTATAATTCTCTCTTTGTATTTCTCTTCATATCTCATAAGAATCTCCTCTCTTATACTCTCGTAACTCTCCTCTCTTACACTCTAATACTATACTTAGTCTATCTCAATAACTCTCCACTCTTATAGTCTCCCTCCTCCCTTACACTCTACCACATTTAGAATTTTTTCCACTCATCCCTTCCCCCTCTCTTCACTCCACTCCACCCTTCACTTTTTCAACCAATCCACTTTATTTAGTTTTATTTTCATTTTCCCTTCCCCCTCTCTACACTACCTCTCTTCTCCGAGGGTTCATATGTACCTTCTCCTTTTCCCTCCTTATCTCTCCACATCCCTCACCACATCACAACACTCACATTCATCCACCCCCTACCCCTGTGATACCCCACCGATCCACCATACTCCTTCCCCTTGTCATATCTCCCCACTCTCCCATACTTAACTTATTTCCTAAGTTTAATTCCAATATATGTTAACCAATTTTTTGATGACATGTGGTGACCAATCATGTGATGACATGTGGCACCTAGGTATCCAATGACATAGTGACACATGGAAATGACTAGGTTCTTAGAAGGTTATGACATGGACGATGACTAGGCAAGTGGGCCATCAAAATTATTACTAAGTCATGTAATTTCCTAAGGAATGCACACTTCACCAAGTCTTCCATAATTCCTTTGTTTCACACATGGATATAAAAGAGGCATATTCATTATAAAGACTGAACTATTCATCTCCACAATGCATGTGATTTGATTTAATTAGGAAAAATTAAAATCAATGGATGAGAATGATCCATGAATTCGATGGATGGTGGTTGTGCCTCCAACTTATCGATCTCATATCTTCAGTTCCCAACCTCCATTTTCAGAAAACTATACCTCGTTGGAAATTTAATTTGACGAGGAAGAAGATGGAATAGGTTTCAAGAGATGAAGTTGGCCATAATTCTCCAAGAAATTGAAATAACATTCAACTCTTTTTCAAGACTTGTTTGGAAATCGTTTTTGGTACCTCGACTTCCTAAGTTCATATATTGAAATCAATATCTCCAAATTATGCTCAAGAGGGCTCATTGGAAAGTTCGAATGATGAATATTAATTTTGGAATGGTTTCCAAGACTTATATTTTAGTTATCATGCTCAAGAAATTAAAATATAGTCAACCTTTTTCTCGGACAATCAACTTTAAAATTTGAAAATAAAAGTTTACTAAATGATTTTTACTAAAGATGAAATGAGCCCCACTTCAAGGAACAAATTTCAATGATAGAAATTCATTAATGAGACTTCAATGAAGCATTAATTAAAGTTGTTTCTCTAATAAGGAAGAGTGTGGAAAATTCTAGAAAGAGAAAACCCTAACTACTTCAAGAAGTTTTGAGAGTAGATTTTAGAAAGAAAGGATGGCTCCATCAAAGAGGTTGGTTGTGAGAAGTTTCCATAGTGGTGAAGATTCTACAGGAATACAATCTCTATATTTCCAAGATTCTATGAATTGGCCTACTTAAAATTTTCTCTCCTTACATTTTCTTCTTCTTTGTTTCCTTCCATCAAATCTTTCATGTATTGTCAAACAAAAACAAGATTTGGGTCTCAACAATTCTTTCTCTAAGTTCTTCAGTCATCTTGTAATATTTTGTATCCAGAGGAGCAATATCACTCTTTGTAGAAAGACAATTTCTATTTCATTCATTTTATTAGTTATCATTGAGATTTTGTAGAGGTTGTTTCAACCCTCTTATTCCCGACATTATTAAAATTGTCATATTTGTGACATTTTTATAAATTTCTTCTGCAAATAACTACTTCGAGGCACCACATTAGTGATTTATAAGACTTTGAGTTGAATTCATGTGATTTCAAATGTATTTTCTATCAAAATCTCTTTTGATTTCCAAATAAATACCCATCTAAATTTATTTGAAGACTTGCCCATTTCTATTTTTTCATTTTCCAAAAGTCATAGCAGATTATAGGTTCATTTTATTTTATAAGAAATACATAATTTCTGTTGAAAGGAGACTACAAAACCTCGTGGATACAAATATCTACTGATAAAATTTATCATTTGTTTCTTCAAATGATATGATGTATATTTGTATAATTGTATACAAGGGTTGTACATTTGTATATATAAATCTTTACTGGGAGATCTTTTGGGTTTTATTTTTAGCATTCACCCTTTTAATTTATTGTAGAATCATATAAATAATATTTCAACATTTTATACAAAGAGGAGTAACACCTCTATAAAAATGAAGGGGGATTCATATCCTCATGAGGTTGTTGTTTGGATCTTGATGAATCTTAACATTAACACTTCTCAAACAACATCAATCACAGTCATTGAAAATGGGCCTGTAGAAAATTCCTTTAATATTTGCAACAACCTTACTAAAGGAACTTAATACTCATTTTCCATTATTTTCGTCATAGGTTGTGAGTTGCTAAATGTTTGAGCTATTAAGTGATCAAATACTGATTGTCCAACATCATGGTTCCTCATCTACTAGAAGTTGATGCCTTAATAACTATTTGAAGAGTCCTGTGACACTAACAACCATGAATATATCAATATCATCTGCTAGCTCTATCATACGGTTGCAAAATGTTTCCATGAATAGGCTAAGTGATGGCACATTATCATCTACCTCATACAAATTTTGCAGTGCCATTATATAGATTTTCTGAATGACAACATTCTTATCATGATTCAAAGTCCATCGAAGGTATTTCAAGTATATATATTGTAAGAATAGGGATGGATAAGACATAATACATGAAATTATATATTTGATACATAAAACCCAAATATATCGATCCACGTCTCGATAACAATGCATAAAATCCCTGTAAATATTTTAAGCATCATTTCCTTTTCCATTTTTATTGTAGGCAAAGTGGTTAATCCATGCGAGACTGAAACGAGGAAGATGGATGGAAGGAGAACATTTATAATGATAATTTCAATTAATCCTTGGAGAATTAATTAAAAAACCAACCCTATCCATCACATAATGAAGAAATAAATCAAAATTCCCACTTGCATAGAGGGGATTAGCTAGACTAGTGAGTGGGAAATGGAGTTTAAGTGGGAAAGTATGTTATGCTCCAAATGTTTAATATACCATAAGTATACATCACGTACAATAATGTGAGCATGGAGTACAACTACAATAAATATAAGAGAGATAATTTACACAATATCTCCTTAAAGAATCAGAGAACCTCCTCTAAATATCCAAATTACGATCATACATCATAATTCACATGTCCTCAATAATGAATACAACATCCCTATATATATCTATTCACACACTACACATGATGCCCCTTTAGTATTAAGATGACCCTATTACTTATATATTTACACATTATATGTACATTTATCCCCATATATTCGCTCCCTTGGGGTCATATCATATACATTTAACCCCATATATGCCCTGCTTGGGTCATAACAAAGTACCCTCCAAAAATATTTGTCCTCAAAGATTTGCAATTAAAGTCTTCATATGTGATGAAATCAAGTAATATGATTTTATTATGTTCCTTCTTTCTTCATTCCATTGATGATGATCCATCCATCCAAAATCAATTCTTTTTTGTCTTAATCCTTGGTGACTACTTTTTGCATAGTTTTCTTTACTTTGATTGCATGTATTGTTGTTGTAACTTCTCCAATTTGTAGTGGTTGTTGGTATATGATAATATCTTGTTGAAGAGTGGTTTTGCAATGCTTTGTTCCATGAATATTGATAATTATTCCATCTTCTTCCTTGATAATTCTAATTTCAATCTTCTTGTTTTCATTCAAATATTTCTTGGTAATGAGGGTGTCAATATGGTTTCACATTTGATGGTTTTCCTTCACTCTGCCCATGCATTTCATATATCTTCTTTTTAGAGACAATGATATCTTCTATCCTCTTTTCTTGGTATTTGATTACTCTATCCTTGGAGATAATAATGTCACATTTGGATTGTACATCCTCTAGATGAAGTTTAGCTTCTTCAAGAATCTCACAGTGACCTTCTTGAATATTGTCTTCTTTCTCCTCTTGAAACTGCAATGTCATCCAATTTATCAAATTATGACATCCTTGTTCAATTCTAGAGTTTATTCCAGATTTTACATCATCAATATTTAGGGATTCCTTAACCTTCTTGCAAATTTTTGCTTCAAGTATTTTGTTAGATTCTTCATCCAAGATCCATGTTTCTTCTTGATTTTGATGATTCTTATTTTCTTATTTCAATATCTTAACCTTGTCTAGTAGTTTTTTTTATTATGGTTTCATAATATACATATCTCTTCATCTTTAGTTTTCAATTCTTTCATTGACTCGTCATTTTCCTACTTCCCTTTGTTAGTATTTCCTTATTTTAATTTTTGAACTTCATTAACGAGTGTTTCATTAAGGTCTCCTATCTTAGTTAGCTCATCACCCTTCTTCTTGATCTCTTCCTTTCCTTCTTTTAACTCATATTGATTTTTATGCATCTCCTCCAGTTTTTTTTATCCCTAATCCATTTATTTGAGAAGGGTTCTTCAAATTCTTCCCATGTGATGTTTTATATAGTATACTTATAAATACTCATAAACCACTTCCAAGATTAACCAAAAGAATAGTTTCTTGTTGTTAAAGGTTTTCTATCATATTCCTTTATCAACCTCAACAATTTCATAGAAATTATTTCATATTTACCTTCATCTCGTATAAATTTAAGTATTTCCATTGATTATTAATTGAGTTCTAACCCCAATCCTCAACTTACAACCTCAATATACTAAGGGTAATGATCTCAAATAGTTATAATAAAATTTCCAATATAATCCTCTATGTTTTCTCTTTCCAATGGCTTTTGATTCACCTAAATCAGATATCCCAATCAAAAGTTATAATACTTTTAAGTGAATATACCTTTAAAAACCCTAATTTGGAGTGTATCCTTCTGGCCGACCTCCCTTCATATGTATTTATGAAATTTTGACCCTTATGAGTGTGAAATTTTGTCCTATAGTACTTTGATATGTCATCTCTGCAATTCCACAGGTTTGAAAAAAATTTGATATGCCAAATAAAAGTTATGGTAACTTTCCCAAACCTTGCTGATTTTTGGTGTTTTCTATAGAGAAAACTTGTACAGATACCATGTGTCCAATATTTAATATCTAATAATAAAATTTGTAACATAAATACTATGGATTGTTCTCTTTCAAATGCAACCAGTGGCACTAAATTTGGATTCTCACTAAATAAGATATGACTATTTTATCCAAAACACATGTTTGAGACTAGTTATAAGACTAGTCAAATAACCCTACCTTCCACAGACTATATCTTAGAAATTAAAATGATACAAACTTTGAAATTTTACCAAGTGAAATTCACTATGGTTTCTTATTATTTTTCAAATTTCATACTATGAAACATCACTAAGAAAATGTTATAGTGAAATTCCCAAAATGATTCATTTGAAATTGATTTTAGGGCTAGTAAAAATCCCTAACTTCCACATGATATGTATCTTAAATTTTAATGACCTAGATCCTAACATTTTTACCACAGGTACCTTGATATGTCTTCTAAGTAACCTCCAAATTTCACTATTTGAATCATTTTTGGAAAAACGTTACAACGAAAAATCCAAGATGCCTTGCATGAACAAGCAAAACCCTAGGATCGATTCTCTTAAACCAAACATTAATTACAAAATGCTTAAAATGTCAAAATAAAACATAAGTACACACGATGTACAACAATGTGAATGTAGAGAATAAAGTTCCAATATAGTTAATATAGATGAGTTACACAATAAATCCTTAAAGAAGAGGAGAACCTCCTCCAAATATCCAAATTACATTCATACATCACAATTCACATGTTGTTACAAATTATTTTCGTCTCCCCCGTGATCACTGATGATATGTGTATTGCTTACTTCTCTATTCCATTAAATCCATTGAAGAAATAAGACTTTCCCCTGGGAAACAAAATCATCTTTTCTTTATTGAAAACCCTACCAAAGAAGGTCGTCGCCCCTTACCAAATGTTAAGGGTGCGACAGTCCATGATCGTTGCATGATGCACCACAGTGGAATGCGACGTCGTCACAGGCTGTTAATGTTTAGAGTGCGATGATGCTCAAAAAAAGAAAAAAGATGAAGTTATCAAAGGTTCTATAATGGAATATTCGAAAGGATGAGGTGGCCTCCGATCGGTTTGGATCTCAATCACTTGTCTGATTTAGTGGGATCATTCTAATCTCTTCATCCATCCCTCTTCACTCTATATAAAGAGGGATCTCTCATGGGAAAAGTTAGGTTGGCTTATGCATGAAGAATTCTGCTGAAGATTATACTTGTGATAGCTTTGCTTTAGCTTTCCAAGTCAGGTTTTGAATACTCTCCATCAAAATCATTGGAGCAAAGGTGTGTGTTTTGAGGCAAAGGGCCATTGAAAGGGATCTTGCAACATCAAGGCATAGGTTGTATTCTCCACTTTCATCAATATAATGCAGTAATACATTTCTTCCCTATAAAAGTGTCTCTATTTTTATTGCATAACTCCTTGATCTTATGCATAGGTTTCATTGGAATATATATATTGTCTCTCTTTCTTTGTTTGTTTCTGCTTCTTAACAGGTTCAACATCTCACAAAATTAAATATGGAGAAAGGAAAACAATAGTAAGGATCAAACAACGTTTACATGGAGTTATTTGATTTAAATAGGTGGAATTAAAATCAATGGATGAGAATGATCTATGAATTCGATGGACAGTGGTTGAGTCTCCAACTTATCGAGCTCATATCTTCAGTGCCCAACCTCCATTTTCAGAAAACTATACCTCGTTGGAAATTTATTTCAATGATGGAGCAAATGGAATAGGTTTCAAGATATGAATTTGGCCATAATTCTCCTAGAAATTGAAAGAACATTCAACTCTTTTTCAAGACTTGTTTGGAAATCGTTTTTGGTACCTCGACTTCCAGAGTTCATATATTGAAATATATACCTCCAAATTACGCTCAAGAGGACTCATTTGAAATTTGGAATGATGAATATTAATTTTGAAATGGTTTCCAAGACTGATATTTTAGATATCATTCTCAAGAAATTAAAAGATAGTCAACCTTTTTCTCGGACAATCAACTTTAAAATTTGAAAATAAAAGTTTACTAAATGATTTTTATTAAATATGAAATGAGCCCATTTCAAGGAACAAATTTCAATGATACAAATTCATTAATGAGACTTCAATGAAACATTAATTAAAGTTGTTGCTCCAAGAAGGAAGCGTGTGGAAAATTCTAGAAAGAGAAAACCCTAACTACTTCAAGAAGTTTTGAGAGTGGATTTTATAAAGAAAGGAAGGATCAATCAAATAGGTTGGTTGTGAGAAGTTTCCATAGTGGTGAAGATTCTACAGGAAGGAAATCTCTATATTTCCAAGATTCTATGAATTGTCCTGCTTAAAATTCTCTCTCCTTACAATTTCTTCTTCTCTGTTTCCTTCCATCAAATATTTCATGTATTGTCAAACAAACAAGAATATTTGAGTCTCAAAAATTCTTTCTCTAAGTTCTTCAATAATCTTTTAATATTTCGTATCCATAGGAGCAATATCACTCTTTGTAGAAATACAATTTCTATTTCATTCATTTTATTAGTTGTCATTGAGATTTTGTAGATGTTATTTCAACCCTCTTATTCCTGACCTTATTAAACTCATCATATTTGTGACATTTTTATAAATTTCTTCTGCAAAGAACTACTTCGGGGCACCACATTAGTGATTTCTAAGACTTTGAGTTGAAAGCATGTGATTTCAAATGTATTGTCTATCAAAATCTCTTTTGATTTCCAAAGAAATACTCATATAAATTTCTTTGAAGACTTATCCATTTCTATTTTTTCATTTTCCAAAAGTCATAGCAGATTCTAGGTTCATTTTATTTTATAATAAAGACATAATGTCTGTTGAAAGGAGACTCCAAAACTTGTGGATACAAATATCTACTGACAAAATTTATCCTTTGTTTCTTCAAATGATATGATGTATATTTGTATAATTGTATACAAGGGTTGTACATTTGTATATATAAATCTTTGTTGGGAGATCTTTTGGGTTTTATTTTTAGCATTCACCCTTTGCCTTTATTGTAGAATCATATAAATAATATTTCAACATTTTATCCAAAGAGGAGTAACACCTCTATAAAAATGAATGGGGATTCATATCCTCATGAGGTTGTTGTTTGGATCTTGATGAATGTTAACATCAACACTTCCCAAACAACATCAATCACAGTCACTGAAAATTGGGCCTGTAGAAAATTCCTTTAATATTTGCAACAACCTTACTAAATGAAATTCATACTCATTTTCCATTCCTTTCATCATAGGTTGTGAGTTTCTAAATGTTTGAACTATTAAGTGATCAAATACTGATTCTCCAACATCATGGCTCCTCATCTACTAGAAGTTGATGCCTTAATAACTATTTGAAGAGTCCTATGACACTAAAAACCACGAATATATAAATATCATATTCTAGCTCTATCGTACGGTTTCAAAATAGTTCCATGAATAGGCTATGTGATGGAACATTATCATCCACCTCATACAAATTTTGCAGTGCCATTATATAGATTTTGCGAATGACAACATTCTTATCACGATTCAAAGTCTATCGAAGGTATTTCAAGTATAGATATTGTAAGAATAGGGATGGATAAGACATAATCCATGAAATGATATATTTGATACATAAAACCCAAATATATCGATCTATGTCTCGATAACAATGCATAAAATCCCTGTAAATATTTTAAGCATCATTTCCTTTGCCATTTTTATTACAAGCAAAGTGGTTAATCCATGCAAGACCGAAATGAGGAAGGGGGATGGAAAGAGAACATTTATAATAAGAATTTCAACTAATCCTCAAAGAATTAATTAAAAAACCAACCCTATCCATCACATAATGAAGAAATAAATCGAAATTCCCTCTTGCATAGAGGGGATTAGCTAGACTAGTGAGTAGGAAATGGAGTTGAAGTTGGAAAGAATGTTATGCTCCAAATGTTTAAGATACCATAAGTATACACCATGTACAACATTGTGAGCATGGAGTACAAATAAGATAAATGTAAGAGAGATAATTTACACAATATCTCCTTAAATAATTGAAGAACCTCCTCTAAATATCCAAATTACAATCATACATCATAATTCACATGTCCTCAATAATGAATACATCATCCCTATATATACCTATTCACACACTACACATGAGGCCCCTTTAATATTAGGATGACCCTATTACTTATATATTTACACATTACATGTACATTTATCCCCATATATTCCCCCCCCCCTTGGGGTCATATCATATACATTTAACTCCATATATGCCCTGTCTGGGTCATAACAAAGTACTCTCCAAAAATATTTGTCCTCAAAGCTTTGCAATTAAAGGCTTCATATGTGATGAAATCAAGTAATATAATTTTCTTATGTTCCTTCTTTCTTCATTCCATTGATGATGATCCATCCATCCAAAATCAATTTTTTTTTTTTGTCTTAATCCTTGGTGACTACTTTTTGCATAGTTTTCTTTACTTTGATTACATGTATTATTGTTGTAACTTCTCCAATTTGTAGTGGTTGTTGGTCTCTGATAATATCTTGTTGGAGTGGTTTTGCAATGCTTTGTTTCATGAATATTGATAAGTATTCTGTAGTGGCCATATTAATTGAACATCAAATAATTAATCAAACAAAACAATAACTTCTACTTGATTTATGAAACTCGGTAATTTCTTATAAATTCAACACATACGCATATAAATTGATCAACGAATAATAAAATTCATAACAGAATAAACAAATACATAATTTAAAATACCTGGGTCTGATGATAACCATCCATTTTCCACTTGTCTTGTTGACCTTCCTGCTGTTGCATTGCCCAACTTGAATCCACGGATCAACTCTGCCCAAAAACCGAGTTTCCACCCTGCCAACTAGGACAACTACCTAGCTCCAGGATATCATATGGATATCCTGGCCCCCGTGCCCAAAACCCCCAGCAAACTGGTGCCCCCTGTACTAACCCTTCCCGACTATAGAACTCAAACTCCCCTGCACAATCCAAGAGAACCCTCCAAAATAAAATTCCCCATCGAAAAAATGATCCCTCCTCCCCTCATATCCCTCCTTCACCACCCTTTCAGCCCATTTACTTCCTTACCTACACATAGTTAATGCCCCTTATACAATTATTTAATGTTCCCTATCCGTTTATTAATGCCCCTTATCCCTTCCGTATATGTAACCTTTTTAATTTAAACAATATAATTTATTAATCTTTTTTTTTTTAAATTTATTACCCTGTTCATTCAATGTGATAGGTAATTAATTTAATTAATTAATTAACCAAAATTATAACAATTAATTTAATTAGTATTATTATGCCAATCTTTGTTTAGTTAAAACCATGTTAAGACAATTAATCCCCTAATTAATTTTTACTTAATAACTCCTAAACATATATTCTACTAGGGCTGTTACATACACCCACCCTTCAAGAAACTTCGTCCCGAAGTTAAGGTGTCTTATGGTACAAAGGAAAAGAAACCTGGTTCACATATTCATAACAATTAACCGACATTATCAGTAAGTAAGTCAAGAAAACTCATGC
>SNQJ01S0043819.1:31965-42454 GCA_010110895.2 Picea sitchensis
ATCCATGTAGATATGGAAAAATGAGGCCTCCTCGAACATAGATTTTTTCTCCAAGCATAGTGCCATGATTGTCTCCAAGACCAAATATGTAATATTAAATTTTCCATTATCCCAATCCATCAACAACTTAAAATCTCCAAGAAATTGGAAACACCTAATATTTTTTTCAAGTGCCACTTTCATCAACATCTAGAGGGTGTAGAATTCAACCATGTTATTTTATCCCAGTCCTGCTCCATATTTTAAGGAGAAGAAGTGATAATGATCTAAAAAGAGTATGACTCCATCCCCACACATTTTTGGAGAGCCTTGATAAGCTCCATCAAAGAAGTCCCAAGGCTTTGTGAAATCAATATGGGGCCCATGCAATACCCTTTGGGATTTAATATTAACATTAATATTAATATTAATATCTTTTTTTTTTAAGTAAAAAATGAAGGACCTGTTATATTATAGATGCAAATTTACAGAGTTCTGTTGGAGTGCCAGTTGTCCTGCCTGGAGAGGAAATCGAGACAGCTGGCCATTCCATGCCACTTGTTTTCAAACACAAAATACCAGGCTACCGTCCTACCCGAAGGAAACCAGGACGCATTTGTGCCATTAGATTAGGTCTGTTATTTAATTCTCTACTGACAGCGTTGCTATAGTCTACCTGAGCTAGAGCTCTGATTTGCAACAAAAGAGAAAAGTTTCTAACTATGAGCATGCATAAAAACCTTTTAACCGGTGTACTCATCACTGTCGCCATTCTTTCCTCGTCTGGCCGGAATCACATAGGCTTGCATGCACATAGGGCATTGTTGCCTTGGGGATGTATTGGAGTAAGCGACGTAGATCATATCAAGGCGTTGGTTGATTCTGATGGCCCTGAAAATCTAGTCATCCACCATGCTACGTGTTTCGAAAATTAATTCCAGGTGCTCCAGATGAAGGAATGGTGGTTGGTCCTAGGATTCTCGCTAAGTGGAGGAGAGGTGAGCTAGCCTCTGTGCGTCGGTCTCATCCTTGCCTTCCTCAAGAGGTCCACCACTTGTAGTATGGATCTTTTCTTCTGTGTCAGCCTGGAGCTCTTCCTCCACGTAGCAGGTTGTGAATCCCTCAGCTGGATTATCTTCCATGAGACCATGTGTCTTCCTTGGAACAGGGGGTTCGACATCCTTCCCAAAGAAGTTGGGGGGGTTCCAATTGTCCAAGACAGTGAAGAGGAGATGTTTTGGGTAATCCTTGACGGATTCATCCGAGACAATCTCCTCTACATGTGCCATGGGAGGCATTCCATTTCTTTTAGACTTCTTGGTTCTCCTTTTGCAAGCTATAGCCAAATATTTTTCAAAATTATTCTATCGCTTCCTGCATGAGTCGAATGCATACCATGCCACACCTCTACGTGGTTGTCCCCTTGCTCTTGGCATCTATAGAAGAAATACTATGGCTGAAATTCCAGTTGGTAGGGTGTCTTTGTTCCTGCACTCCGAATGCTTAGGTAGTTGGATGGAAGGGAGCTCTTGGGTATTCCCAGGAGTCTGGAGATATGAAGTTGGACCATAGCCAGAGTATTAAAGAAGAAGTGTTTGGATTTGTTTAAGTTGAGAGTCATGCCTGATGCTTTTGTGAAATCAGAGAGGAAGGAGTTAAGCTTATTTGCCTCTCTTGCCATTGGGGAGTTCATGAGTAGGGTATCATCAACAAATTGACTATGTGAAGGTGCCGATTGGATGTTGTGCAGAGGCAAGCCTTTGAGAGATCCATCTAGGACCGCTAATTTTATGTAGCATCCCAGGCCTTCTGCCATGAGCACAAACAGAAAAGGTGATAGGGGGTCACCTTGCTGGATACCTCCGGATTGTGATAATGGTCGGGACGGGACCCCATTGACTAGTATGGAGAAGAAGGCCGAGGAGGTAAGGTTTAAGATCCAATTCACCCAATGCTGGTCAAATACAAAAGAATTTAAAATGGCCCGAAGGTATTGCCAGTTGGCTCTATCAAAAGCTTTTGAAAGATCAAGTTTTATTAGCATACCTGGAGTTTTTGTCAACTTGAGTGAATGGATGACCTCATGTGCTAGAATAACACTATCCATGATTTGTCTGCTCTCTACGTATCCAACTTGTTCCTTTGAGATGAAAAAAGTCAGAATTGGCTTAAGGTGGTTTGCAATCACCTTTGTAATGATTTTGTAAATTACATTGCAGAGAGCGATAGGTCTAAACCATTTGGGATTGGTGACTCGCTCCTCTTTCGGAATTAGGGTGAGAAAGGTGGCATTGATGGCTGGGAGGACTTGCCCTGAAGTCCGTGATTCCTCTACCACCTCCCAAACCTCTTTCCTTACTATGTCCCAACAATGCTAGAAATAATCAGTGGTAAATCCATCCGGGCCTGGGGCCTTCCTTGGGGGAATGGATTTTGATGCTTGGTCCACTTCCTCTTGAGTGATAGGTCTCATTAGAGTTGCTTTCTATTCAGGGGTCACCATAGAGGGTATGTGACTGGTTACTCGTCTGATGGCTGAATCTCTATCCTCCTTGGTTTCCATTAGGAGGTCGTGATAGTAGTTATTAAGCTCTGCCTCTATTTGGGTGTGTTCTCTGATTGGATTACCCTGGCCATCCTCCAGATGAGTAATTATGTTAATATGTCAGCGAGGCACCATAGCTCTGTGGAAGAATTTTGTGTTCTTTTTCCCCTCTTTGAGCCATTGTACCCTGTATTTCTGTCTCCACGAAATTAATATTAATATTAATATAAAATTGATGCCCAAAATAATTTTTTATTTTTTTTCTAAATAAATTTTGGTCATCGAATATCAGACGAAAACTTTTATCGATGCGATGATTTTGCTATATAAACATCGAAAAGTTGTCGTCGGATATCCAATGACAACTTTTATCGATGTGACGGTTTTTCTATATAAACATCGAAAACTTGTCGTCGAATAGGCGACGACCACTTTTATCGATGCAACGTTTTTTCTATATAAACATCGAAAAGCTGTTGTCGAATATCCGACAAAAACTTTTATCGATGCGATGGTTTTGCTATATAAACATTGAAAAGTTGTCATCGGATATCCGATGACAACTTTTATCGATGCGACAGTTTTGCTATATAAACATCGAATAGTTGTCATCGGTTTAGCTACATAAACAACAAAAAGTTGTCATCGAATAGGCAACGACAACTTCTAATGATGCGTCGGTTTAACTATAAAAGTTGTTGTCGCAATTTAGACGAAAAGTTGGTTTAAGATTGTTTTCCTATATCATCACTTATGTGACGTTTGATCCAGTTTGTCGCAAATGCCACGTCACCTAAACCAATGTTTCAAAGACTCCAAATTCATCGCCATATCAACGATGTAACATCACATAAGCCTCGAAACAACCGTTGCAAAATGGGCCAAATATGCTAGTGGTGCATCGACTTGCATCATGTCCAAAACTGTATGGAGAAACTTGGCTCGCCCCAGCTAATACCCTCCGCCATTAATATGAGGGCTTACGATGGATGATCCTCGTCTCCCAAGGGGCTCTTCCAAAACATCCCCATTGAACTCGGGGGAAAAACCATCCTTATAGAGATTGTAGTTATCGATGCCCCACTCGACTATAATATTTTGTTTGGTTGGAGCTACATATATGCTATGAAGGCAGTCGCCTCTTCCATGTTCTGAACCATGATGTTTCCCCATAACAGAAAGATCATTACCATCAATCAGGTATCACATTATGAGCCTAACCCTTCATCCAAAATCGACAACATCCTCCCTTTTGTCCACACTAATCCAGACGCCTATCCACTCATCGATATGGGCCCTAGAATTTTTAAGGACCCATCCTTGCTAGGGACATACCACAGAGCACCATCGCTCATCCATCACTCAACACAAGTATCTGTCGGTTCCACCAACGGAATGAAAAATGAAGTTACTCTCCCTCCCACATAGGCCTCTTTCACCCCTGATGTCCCACTAATCATAGAATACCTCCCTCAAGAATCTCCTGGAACTTATTCATCTCTACCCATCCCTGATCTTCCCCTCCCCTAGGGCCCTATCCTAGTTTGGGAAACAGTCCCCCCAAGCCATTACCCAAATCCCTTTCTTCTACCCCCCATTGGGTGTACAAGATTTCCAGGTAGCCGCAATGCTCACCCTCCCTAACATGGTGTTGGCAATCCTAGTATGGTATCTACATCTACCTGAGATGGTCCCTCAACCATCCCTCCCTCCCCAAACATAAGGAATCCTTATGTAGATTCCCATACTTACCCCCACCATCCCACCCACACTCCCACTCACCAGCACCCCTACTATAGCTAGGGGCAGATGGAAAAAGAAAGATCCCACCAGTCCACTTCCCCCACGTGTCCAACCTCCTTGCACGCTATCCAAGAAAGACAGACACCCCACCAACAAATGCCCATCTCTACCCGAGATATGAAATCTAATTCAACTCCCTCAAGCACCACCACCGCTCGTCGCTTCATCTAGTACTGCCGCTATCTCCCCCAAAATAAATAACAAAGGATTGAGAACCAAATTTGCATGTGCCATCTGTTCAGAATATGGCCATTACACACACCATTTTCCAGTGTTACCTCAATTCCGGTAGACACTAACAGCCGTACGCCAGAGCTTTCAGCAAGAACCCAACCCAACACATGTCACCGACATCCATTATGTCACAACCTCAGTCAACGAATGTATGAGATGTCCTTGCTCTCTATGCGAATCAATTGATCATTTCACATATCAATGTCCTATGATCATTGAATACATGCGTCACCAACTGGCCCTAATTCAAGACCCTACACCCCCCCTCTAGTAGGACCAGTGAGTACCCCTACCCCATCACTTGATGTGGTTCATATCTTCTCGTCGAAACATGAGGCACTTCCTACTCCCCCATGGTTCCTGGATGATTTATATGAGGATTTTCCCCCAAATCCTCCCAATTCTCCAATTTATTTCCCCATGAAAATTCTATACCCGACTACCATTTTGAACCCACCATATCTCGATATTTGGTTTATGTTGAGTGAACCATCGTAACCTCCTTGTGATACCCTCTCTACATCGTTACCACCAGAAAACAACCCCACAATGACCGTCACCAAATTTACTCCTCTCGATCCCCTATATTTTCGATAGTTTCACTGCAACAAAGAGATCCTTGAAGAGTTAACTAAACCTGATTTCCCATGGGACACGCTCCACCATAGAGAACTTTTTCCTTCACAGGAAGCCTTCGTGCCTCCCAACCCAAACCCCATATACACAGTCAAAACCAAATATTTTCTCCCAACGGGGCATATATATTGATTCAATAACCCTATCCCTGCCCCTGATGCTTTTGAAGAAGGCAATATGGCCAATATTTCCCCCACCATCAAAATCGATATTTCCAGCAAATCTGGGGTTGTAGAAAAAATCACCATTGACACCGTATGCTCTCCTGAAGAAACCATTGCCTACAAATTTCTCTTCCAGGAATACCGGGACATGTTTTCCTGGTCATACACAGAGATGTCTGGCCTTGACCCCTCTATTTTTGAACATCGTATAGAAACCTGGTCTGATATCAAACCTATCCGTAAAAAATAGCGTCTGCTATGCCCATCCAAAGAAGCAGTCATTAAGGCCAAAATTGACAAATTATGCATTGCAAGTTTCATCTAGCCCATCACATATATGTCATGGGTCTCCAACCCCATCCATGTCAACAAAAAATAGGGCACTATCCACTTCTGTACAGACTTCCACAATATCAATCACACCTATCCCAAAGACAACTTTCCAACGCCCTTTATCAAACAAATTATCGATGATTGCGCTGGTCACGAGGCTCTGTCCTTCATGGACGGTTTCTCTGGCTACAACCAAATTCAAATTCACCCAGTCGATCAATACAAAACCGCATTCACTACCCCTTGGGGCACTTTTGCATATCGTGTCATGCCTTCTGACCTCAAGAACGCGAGAGCCACTTTCCAATGTGCCATGACATACATTTTTCATGATTTGGCTTAAATCATTCTCGCCTACTTCGACAATCTCATTGCTCGCTCCAAAAAATGCACTCAACACCTGAATGACTTATGCATTGTATTCCACAGGTGTTGTCAGTACAATATCTGATTGAATTCCCTCAAGTGCGTATTCTGCGTCACTGCTGGACGCCTCCTTGGATTCATCATCTCCCAAAACGACATCACATTTGACCCCCTCAAGGTCCAAGCCATCACGAAAATTCCCGCACCACAAAATTTATGCCAACTACAAAGCCTACAAGGCAACGATAACTTTTTACGTTGCTTCGTCCCCGATTACGCCACTCAAGCACATGGTTTCCTTTTCCTCTTATGTCATGATATCCAATTCCAATGGGATGAACATGCCCAAAATGATATTGATGATCTCAAATGACCCTCTCCAATGCCCCGTTAATTAGCCCACCTGACTATAACCGTGACTACATTCTCTATATCTTAGCCTCAACTGTCTAAGTGGCAGGAGTTCTCATCCAACTAGGGGACGATGATCATGAACATGTAATTTACTACATTAGTAAAAATATTTCAGGGACACCGTTGAAATACAAACACGAAGAGAAATTGGCCCTTGTAGTTGTCATCGCAGTCTAGAAATTGTGCCATTACATCTTTCTTCGAACTACAAAAGTTGTAGAAGATTCCAACCCTATGAAATACTTGCTCAGTCATTGACAAATTAATGGTAAATTTGCCCGATGGATCATCATCCTTCAGGAGTACGACCTCGAATTTTCAAGACCCAAGAGCAAGAAATCCCTCACCCTTGCTGAATTCATCATGACATTTCCCTCCGATACCACCCATATCCCCGTCAATTCTGACTTCCTCGACGAACATCTTTTTTACATCTCTTTACATGAACCTTGGTACAACGATGTTCTCGTCTACCTCCGAACACAAAAATTTGGGAACCACCTCTCATAAGACAATCATCGACGTATTCGTCACTAGGCTCCCCGCTACCTACTTATTTGTGATATCTTATATCAGCGAGGGGTCGACGTTGTACTTTGTCGATGTTTGACTATTGACGAGGTTGATCAAGTCTTGAATGACTGCCACAACAACGCTTGCATGGGTCACCTCTCCGGGATGTCCACCGCTCAAAAAATCATTCACGCCGATTATTTTTGGCCTACACTATTTCATGATTTCTTCCACACTATGAAATGATGTGACAAATGTCAGTTTTATGCCAACAAAGCACAAGCACCACATGCTCTTTTACACCCGATGATTACTGTTGGACCCTTTTGCAAATGGGGCATATACTTCATGACTTGCAACCCTCCATCCATCAATGGACACAAATACATCATCGTCACTTTCGATTACTTCACTAAGTGGGTTGAAGCCATGCCTACATTTAACAATACCATTGACACCGCAACACGCTTCTTCTTCAATCACGTCATCTACCGCTTTGGAGTCCCACTATAGCTAGTCTCTGATCATGGGAAACACTTTGAGAATGAGATCTTTGTCGAACTCTCCTCTCGGTTAGGATTCTGCCACAAGTTCGGCTCCCCATACTACCCTCAGTGCAACAGACAGGTAGAGGTGGTCAACAAGGTCCTCAAAACCATGTTGCAGCACACGGTTAACAAACATAAGACCAATTGGCATCATATGTTATTTTCCACGCTATGGGCTTATCGCACGGTAGTTAAAACTACCACTGGTTTCACACCATTTCATCTAGTCTACGGGGTTGAGGCCACTCTTCCCATCTAGTGAAAAATTCCCACCTTACACACCGCTATTGAGCTATTACCCAACACTGCTCCAATGGAGCAGCTTTTGCTGAACTTAGAGTCCTTGGATGAGGATCGTCGATCTTCATTATAGAAAAATGAGGCAGCAAAAAAATGGTCAAAGGCCACCTTTGATCGCCATGTCAACCTTCTCTCATTCAACGAAGGTGACCTCTTACTTTCTTACAATATTGCTCACAACACCCTCGACCATGGAAAATTCGAGTCAATTTGGAATGGACCTTACATCATCCAACATTGCCTCACTAAAGGTGCATACATTCTAGCCTCTCCCGAAGGCCACCCTCTCAAAGAACCCATCAACAGGTTGTACTTAAATAAATTTTATGCCTAAGCGTAGCCATTCTACACTAGGATTTTCTTTTTCGTACACTTTTTCTTTTAGAGGTTTTAATCTTCTTTCCACACACCTTGCATCCAATTTACCATTTGTGTTATTGACATATGCCTCCTCCATCGACCTACCACATCGGTTACACCGACGGAGCTAGCTGTTGGACACATAATCTCGCTTTGGCCACTTGTACCCTCTATTTCCCCTCACATGAACTGCTCCACTCCAGTGGCATATGTTTGGGCTCAACAACCAACAATCAAGCAGAATACACCATCGTCATTGGTCTCCTGGTTGAGGCTAGCCACCATCATATTCGTCACCTTAGCATCTTACTAGATTCCCAACTTGTCATCCTTCAACTCAACAATCTGTACCGTGTCCGCGATCCTTGCCTCTTTTGCGAATACCTGCAAGTTAGACTTTTATATTAACATTTTGATTCCATTACATTTACACATATTCCAAGATAACTCAATCAAATAGAAGATAACATGGCTAACCTAGTGTTAGATTGGCATTTATCACATCAATCTACTAGTACACATACATCAAACATCAATAATCTGTCACAGCATATAAATTAGACATCGTCAACAAAAAACATAAAACATATGTGAACATCACAAAGATCCCAAAATGTATATCCATATATATATATATATCGGTCAAATGTGCCATCAAAATGTTTAAAAAATATATATATAGTACATGTACAACATCCGTAGGCCAGTGAACCAACTCGCCCCCATCGATACAAAACTGGCATCACCACACCAACTAGGCTCGCAGGCCTATATAAATACCAAAAAATAT
The DNA here is from genome assembly GCA_010110895.2 of Picea sitchensis. NCBI lineage: Eukaryota > Viridiplantae > Streptophyta > Pinopsida > Pinales > Pinaceae > Picea > Picea sitchensis. Next base: position 40,951 of record SNQJ01S0043819.1, read on the forward strand.
AGAACTACATATAGAGACACTCATGGTGCCTCTAGAGCACCACCACTCATCCTCTCTTGAGAGGCAGTACCCCACTAGCTATCGGTCCCTCTGGCCCTGGGGGAAACTTCCTAGTCATCACTGCACCTGCTACTGCTACTCTCTGGACCACGGTCCTCCACACCAACAGAATACGCATGCAATGCTCCAGGTCTCCCTCATCCTGGATCCATGACCACATGCCCTCGGGCACTCGCTGTAGCACCACCTCCAAGCAATGGAGAATATCACCGAACTCTCCCCCGACCTCCGTCGAAGGAGCATGTGAAGGCCTTGCCCCAGGGTCATCAAATTGGCGCCTCTGGCCTGCTCTATCCCCCTCAGCCAGCCTCGCACCACCCTCATCCCGCCGCCGTCTCTCCCCAGCTCGTGGCTCTCTCAGTGGCAGTCTCACTGGCACCCTGACTAGCTCAACCTCTCAACCGTGTGGTCCCACATCTGCACAGGCAACAAACAAATGATAACATCAACATCCATCCATACATCAAACTATATATGCTATACTATCTAACTATCAAATCATTAAAGAAAATACATCCACATACCTCTCCAGTCAAACACCTCAATAGGGGGAAGCACCATCTCTGGGTCCTCCCAGAAGTCTACCCCACTGTACGGGTATTGGATAATAATTTGTGGCATCTGACGCCACACTCATGCAATCTTAGGCGTAAAATACTGCCCCCCNAGCTCAGTCGTGGCTCTTGCACCCCCGGCACACCCAAAAGCACTCTAGGGCGCAGCATCGACACCCTCTCTAAATGGCTTGCAACATCTTAGCGTGCAACATCGCGCCCCAGGTGAAATGTTCACCCGTCAGTGCCCTCTGCATCACCCTCAACTGACCCCCACTGATATGTTGAGTCACGAGAGACCCGTATAATCTCACCACCATCGCTGCCACATAATGATGTACAAGGGCATCCATTGCCCCAATGCTAACCATAGAGCCTAACATGAAGTTCTCCCCTAGACAATACCTCCTGGCTAGGTGTTATCACTGAAATTTCGTCCGCAAATGGTTACAGGAATCCAGCATCTTCAAACAGCTATGAGTTCACCCATGGACCAAAATTACCAAAAAAACATTTCCAAAAGGTCCAAAGCTATACAACCAGTTATAAAATCAAGATGCGCTATGACTACACAGGGCGCGTGTGCACATGCACCATCAAGAAACGCAGGAAAGTCACACATGCGCACGATGCGTGACTGTGGACGCTAAAAGTCGTGCACACCTAAGAACAACGCATTTATGATGTTGGTCGGCCTCCCACCCACTTCTGGTTCAGCTTCCAAGTCGATTTGACATCCAAATCTTGGCTAGGTGGCTGGTCAAAGACCTAAAGGTGCCCTAAACAACCCCTTTTCACACTAAAAGTTGGTTGCACAATACCTCAAAGTGGTGCTATAAAACAAGGCCATGGGTGCACTACATTTTCAAGGAATTCATTTGCAAGGTTAT